>CM038215.1:29073846-29376168 GCA_021442155.1 Cymbidium sinense
ATTTTCTCTGAGATTTATTGAAGCCTTTGATTAAAAATTATTAGCTCATTCCCTAATTATCCCCTTCATGTAATTAAGGGTAATTAAGGTATAATTAGTGGATTTTCCCTATGATTAAGTTTGATTAAGGTTAGATCCAGTGAATAGGGGTTTTAGGGAATAATTTTAGGGTATTTCCCCTAAGCTATTCCCTAAACCCCCTTTTCTTTCCTTAATCCCTTCTTAATTAAGGGTTAATTCATTACCCCCCTTTAAATAATTTTCAAAAAATTTAAAAATCTCAGAACTTAATTAATCTACCTTGGGTAGATGATTAGGTATTTAATAGCCTAAGTCTAATTAAGGAAATTAAGACCCCATTCATAAGTGTGAAAGGGTCTTTTAAAAGTACTTAAGCTAAACCCTTAGCTTAATTAACTTTTAATTGTGAGCCAAATTGCATTAGGCCTTTTCATTTAGGTGCATTGCAAATTTAAATACCTTGTGGTTTTATGTCATCTCATTGGCTCATAATTACTTAGTTAATTTTTTCTAAGGTGGTGTAGTAAGGGTTAATTAAGCCACTTAATGCATACCTTAACCTAATCAACACTTAAAATGGATTTAATTATAAAATTAAACAAAAAATACAAAACACATGTGGAATGGGTTAGGAATAGCAAACTCATCTCACCTTTTCAAAATTAAATCAAACTTCAAACAAACAAAATCATTTTGAAATTCACTTTGATTTATTCTAAGTTTTCTTATTCTTTAAGAATGTCTTTAGGATTAAGTAAAGTGAGTTTGTTCATGATTACATTGTTTTTAGATCTTTCCCAACATGTTAAATTGTATGTCCATGTGATTATGCATCCATGATTTCATGTTTTCAAAGTTTTAAAATGAAATTGTTTACTTTATGTCAAATGTGCATGTGTTGGCTAAAGTAAAATATGAGTGGCTATTATCACTACTAAATCCAAAGTATTTTCAAAATCTATAAATGAAACATCAAATCTGAAAGTGTGCTATTCTTATAATTTAATTATAAGCTTGCATGTGATAGATTATAAAGTATGTTTAGTGTAGCCTTTCCTTTCTTTCTTATGTTAGCATAGCTTTGAATATGTGGGTTCATTTGAAAAGAACCCAACACTTACAAAATTTCAAATTCTATTCATCCCTATGCTCTCACTTAAGGATGGTCTACACTTGCATAAATAAATTTCATAAACAAAATGAAATCATTAAGCAAACTTTTGCATATTCCTTTTCCACTTTATTTCTTTTATATGCATGTTAGTACTTAAAGAAAGTGGTATATTAGTCCGACAACCTGAGGTTGTGATTTTAAGCCCTAAGTAGGTCTTGTACCTTACACCTCTGGTTAACAATGACAATGTACTCACTTATGCCTTTCTTACTTTCATGCATGTATGTGAAATTTTGGATAAGGAAAACTTTTTCTACTTAAGAAAAATCATGCATCTAGATATTCTAAATTTTCTTAAATGGATTACTTAGAATGCATCATAAAGTGTGTTCACTAATCTCATTTTTATGTATAGATATACTTAGGGTCCATCCATATGCATGTTATATATGTTGGGAAAGAATTGAAGTAATGTATGTTATGTGAATTTTGATTCATTTTATTTAATCTTAAAATGTCCTTTCTTTTGAATAGGTTTGTTTAGAGTTAATCTAAACTTAGGATTAATTAAAAGATTTAATCAAAATATTCACCTAAATGAAATTAAAATGTGAACTTACCTTAGAAATTACTTAAGATTAAGAAAGAGAAGTTCTCTTTCCCTCTCTTCATAACTTAATAATTAATTGTAGGTTTCACTCAAACCAAATTAAAACATGAAATAAAATCAACCCAAAACCACTAAACAACTTAAATGAAACCCTCCTCTAAGTTGAACATGTCCTTCACACTTAGAAAATTCAAACCTAAAGTCTAAGCTAAACATGCCACACAACCTTCAAAGCACACACATTAGCCTAAGTCACCACTTCTAGCTTTAGTGGTGCATGGTTGATGTTATGTTTTATTTTATGATGAATGTTTTAAATTGGATGTTAGGATGTATGCTCATAGAATGAATGGTAGGATGTGCTTCTTGCTTGCAAGTGCTTATACTCTTAAAAAATTATTGTAGGGACTTAGTCACCCATGTGTGGGGTGATAAGTCCAATATACATGCTTGGGATTTGGTGTGATTTGATTAACCTTTATTTTGTTGGTGTTAGTTAGATTTATACTTTTCCTTTTCATGTAAAATTTGTATATTTAGATTTTGAATGATTTGTTATGGGATTAGATGAACATTGGTCATAAGATCATCTTATCCATGTGAATTGGAGCATCTACCATTCAACCATCCAAAGGAAGATCCAAAGAAGAAAGAAAATAAAAGAAGAAAAGAAAGAAAGAAGAAAGAAGAAAGAAGAACAAAGCTTGAAGACCCCCCATAACAATGAATTCCTTTGCTTAAATTGTAATTTAATTTATTTGTAATCCGAGTTGTATAAGGGTAGAGCTCGGCTACCCAATTTGATATTTTTGGGTTTGTGCGGTAGTGCTCGACTTCAAACGGTCATTTATTTATTTTCTCTAGTTTTATAAATTGATTGATGTTTATCTAACTTGCACATTAAGTGGCCTACTTTTCCTAGTTTCTTCCTTACTTTATGTATGGCCTGGATGTGGATTAAGCTCTTTAGAAAAAAATAAATCTTTTACCCAACTTAATAACTCAAAAGATAAAAGAATTAGAAACCCCTTAACTGGATGAGTTATTTTCTTTATAATATCATGCACAACAAAATTTTTTATTTCACTCTTGATTGGAGGGCTTCCATTATTGCCAGAGAGCCCAGCTTGACCTTTGAGGGTCGTGGTGGAAACTCACCTCCTAAACTTCTAACTGATTTTGGCCAATAATCTATTTTCTCATTCATTAGTTATAAAAGCCTATTATCCTGAGTCAAATTGATTGTCTAAAAATGATAATAAAATAAAATTTGAAATGCATTAGATTTAAGTCCATTGAAGCATGTCCCTTTACATGATCTAGTCTCTTTAGGGAGTGAGTTTAAGGACTTAGTCTCTTTCTAAATAAAATAAACCATCTTGCATAAGCATAAAGACTTGCCTACATGTATTTAAAATCATAGGAGGAGTTAGTTACCACCCCGTTGTAAGTCCAAGTTTGTCAGTGGTTTGTCCTCTCTTGGAGGCAAACCAATTACCCATTTTGCCTTAGATTTAGGTTGTCCCAAGCTCCCTAGATTTAGGTTTGAGATTGCTTTTCCTTTTTGTGGGCCATAAGCATAATTCCTCACCTCTTAGACATTTTCTTTAATCTTGTGTTAAGGAATCCTAAGTCTAAAATTCTAATGAAAAATGCAACTCAAGCAAACTAAATCAATTTCTAAAATGTAAAGCCCAAATTTAGGTTAGTTTGAGATGCTCACTAGGTTTCCTAGCATCATGAGCATCTCTGACTTATTCCCATTTTGGCTTCGATAATAATTCCCTCTTTTGATCAATCCCATTTGATCTTCAAAATATAAACCAATCGATTGATAGTCCTTCCTATTGAAATCTTCAGAGATAATGATCATTTACCTTAATCAAGAGTTTTCTTAAAGGATCCTATCCTTTAGGATGTAATTAACTATGGGAGCTTGCCCTTCTAGGGAACTTAATAAATTTGATTTAAAATAAACCCTACTTTTCATGTAAAGCAGGGGAAGAATCTCTACTATGTGTGTAGACCCATCGTCCTTAGAAGTCCTTATTGAGGTGATTGGTTCCATTTGTGGTGACTTCTTTCAAGATAGTACACTATACCTTGATGATTTCATCACAATAAGTACATTTGTGGATATGCATCTTATCAAGATGAATTTTAAGGGTTTCCTTTCTTTTCTCCCCAGATTTGAAAGGTGACTTTATAAGAATTTTCTAACTAACCCCAATTTAACACTTCTAAGTTGTTGGATGGGTTCAAATTTTCAAATTCAAAATACAAAATCTATGGAGATAGAAATTGATACAAGTTCATTTCTCATTGAGATTCTTACATCATAGCATACATTTCACCTACAGTTTGAAATGCAGCTCAAAGTTTCACCTTCCATGGCATGGATCTAGCTTTAATAATGGTGACTTCCTGTTTGGACCATACCCACTGATTCACTTTGGTGGGATTTGAGCCATGATCACTTGTGAGGGAATTCCCCACCATAATAGAGGACCAAGGTGATCAGTTTTCATCGATACTACCTTATTCTGATGTCTCATCACTAAGAGGAAAGTGTAAATACCATAGACTTCTTTTCATCTAGAGCAATCTCCAACTCAGTTGCATTCATCAGTTGCATATGTTGAAGAGGGCTGCACCCTACCATCTACCCTCCAAGGGTAAGGCGCCTAGCTTGCCTCCTCTACATTTTAGTATGAGTCTAGCTCGCACTCCTCCCATCCTACTCGTACCCAGCTTAGGAACAAGAACCGTATGATCAAACGGTTCCACACTTGGATAGCTAGGGAGTTAGAGGCAAAAATGATCACATGGATGAGTCTCCATCACTTCACCATGTTACAAAACTAGTTCCATCCTCTTTGGATTAGATAGAGATGTCAAGAGGATCATCATCACCTCCTCTAGTGGTGCTTCATAATTCTAAGAGAGGTCATGGCCTCTCGATATCTCTTCTATGCCGTATGAGCATACACGTAGTCATAGTTTTCAATTATCCCCATAGCTTGAGGAAAATCACAAAGAGGATCGTGAGGCCCATACATCATATACTGAGAGAGAGGTTCAAACCATCGCTTCTACTTTGGTCAATTTTTCTCGTGCTACCCGACCATCATGTGATAATATTCTTCTCATTGGGACCAGCCACCACAGGAGGGCAGTTGATGTGCATAGAGAGTTAGTGGTGTCTCCACCCCACTACTCTACCCCTCGTCTGCCATCACCTGTATAGGTTACATCATATCCCATTCCATCTAAGGCCATAAAGGCCACATCCGGGGAAAAGTGCACCTCATGGTGATCCGCTATGAGGGATCTCTCCTACACCACCCATATGGTGGGCAAGCCTCTTTTGACCTTCTACCCATGGTGGAAAGAGTGGCACAAGCATCGTGGTTATCCCTTCACCAACTCTACCCATACAGCTAGATGTGGAGATGGTGACAATTATTACAGATATTTTAGATGACAGTTCAGATGCAGCAGTGGTAAAGGAACATCCTAGGATTATTACTTCTCTTACAACCCATAGTATTTAAGAATATCATTCATCTAGTGAGTACAGTCACATGTGATTGACTCCCAATAAGGCAAGGTCCGTGCCTCTCGGAACGATAGTGATCACAGTCAAATGTTTATCTAAGTTGGATCATTTCTTAGATGAGATAGTTTCACACTATTTCATGAAGAAGAAGGAGATCTTGGGGTATGCCTGGTTCGATGAAGAGAGAGTCAACTTTGATCTCAACAAAGATGACTTGATGGGGATTCACAGTCTACATGGTGACAAGGGATTCTTCTTAGCAACAAGCCATGGAAGGTGATGAGGTTGATAAGAAGATATAATCAAAGACCTCCAACATCATCAAAGGATAAACAGATTGATAGATGGCACTGACAAGACTTATTAGCATAAGCCAAAAATAAGCCCTAGTCCATCCTATTATAAATATGTCACTGAAGTTAGTATGTCTTGATCAGCCAAGATTTACCTCTCGGAGCAAGGTAACACTAGCCTATATAGGTAGTGGAAAGTACTCCATAAAAGAAAGATATAAACATGGTTGAGCAAAGTGAAGGAAGTTTTGGCTCAAGCGGTGGATCATTCCAAAGGGTAGACTCTGAGGAATTCAATGTTATCTAGTATCCCAAGGGTTTTGATTCCTTCAAAAGCTGATGGTGTGGAATTCAAAACATAGCTCACTTGTGCAAGAAATATTCAAGATGTTTACTCTTTATACTCTTGTCAATAGGTGTATTTTGATTCATGTCAATCCCAACATTCAAGAAGACATTTGCTAAGTCAGAGCAACTCTTCATCAAGAGATTTGTTGGATCTCAACAAAGGGTTATTGTAGGTGATCTCGTGGCACAACAAAGACCTGAGTCATTTGTTGATTATATTCTCTGTAACCAAAATGAAGTGTGAACTAGTTGTCAAATAAGATGCCATTGAGATTCTCTTGAAGAATATCCATGGCTGGTCCTTCATTCTTAAGGGCTTCACCAAGAAATTTGAGAAGCTAATCAACAAGGATAGTCTACAAGGAGAGGCCAAAACATACCTTTTCAAGATAGTCGCAGCTCACTTTATGAAAAGAAGCTAGAGAAGCAAGAATGGTTCAAGCACCTAGAGATCGCCTGAGAGACCACAACCTCTCACCTTGCCACCAGAACAACCATATGCCTCCACTAGCCTCCATGATGCCTCAGCAGCCTCACCATACCACCAGAGATGGCATGCATATCCCACTTGGTACTATGGTCCACCTACTCTTTTAGATAAGTTAAACAAACCTTATTCTTTAAGAGGGAGGTAATCAAGAAAAATCTTTAAGAATCTCTTAAAGAAACCTAATTTTCAGCTACAGCCTAGGAGATGGGAAGTAGGCAAAAGTCATGATCCAAACTTTGCCCCACAGTATGCTAGCCACATTTTGGAGGATTTTCACATTCAAGAGCTTGAACATTTTCAAGATCTTAGTTATCCCAAAGGAATACCTTATGGAACAACCTTCCGCCCATTAGGGTAATCCTTGGGGATACATGTGATCCTACCAAACAAAGAAGGTTGGGACATTTCTTGTCAAAACCTCTAAGAAAATAATTGAAGATCAAGAAGCTTTCCTCAGGTGCTTGAGTCACCAAACCTCAACACCAAGGAAGGTTTGCAAGTTGCTAGTGCCAACCCTAGAAAGTGGGAGCTCAGAAGCAGCAACATGTGTCAGATAGCCCTTAAGATCATAACACCTTCCACCATCCACATGGCGACTTCTTCCATAGCTAGCTCTATATTTTCTACTAGTAGAACTTTGTATCGATAAGGGCATCAAATCCTTACTCACTCACTCTACTTGACTTACTTTGTACTCCAAATACCCCAAGAAATTAAAGAGTAAAGCTAGTTTGAATTATATTTGTGTCACTTATGATGAGTTATCTTCTTATATTCCTAATGATAACTCTTCAAGTATAATTAACTATAATAATTTTGATCTTCCTCTTTCTGATTCAGAGTTGGATTTTCCAACTCTGAATACTATGGGTTCACCTCTTGAGATAGACTTGGAATCATTCAATTCCGAGAGTCCCATAAGGTTTAGATGAGCTAAGTGAGAACCTTCCACCACCTTGCCTCAAGAGATCAAAGTCAACCTCAGTGGGAAGGTTCTACCTCCTAGGCAGCACCTCAAGATAGAGGAAAATAAATCATTGGTTAAGATCGAGAAGCCCTTCCACAAGATGCTCCACCTTGGATATGCTTATGGAAGACCAAAGAAGTGGACTACAACATCCTTTCATCTAAGAAAGTTGCCATCTAAGCTAAGCATATGATGCCCTTGTCTTATCAAAGAGATGATCACTAATCAAGGCCCTCCTTGATCAAAATATGCTTCAACCACTATAGTGAGGAAGCACATTATGCAAAAGAAGCCCAAGGGATTACCTTCAAGATGAACCTGGGACTTGGAGCACAACCATTCCCTATACATCACAAAGGACATGGATTGAGCCAAGGTTCTCATGGATTCAAGTGCATCTGAACATTATGAGTCTAAAGACCCTTTCTATTCAAGATCGACATCTCTACTCCTAGGAGATAGGATGTGAGAGGATTCAATGATCAAGGTGAGCATTTTTAGGTTCTATAATGTTGCCTTGGAGAAGATAAAAAGATGAAGCCAAGTTCTACATCATTGATTCAATACTTCATTCACTTTTTGCTTGATACTTGGATACATCAGAACAAGATCATTCCATCCTCCCTTCATCAATGCATCAAGTTCAAAAAAGATGGAATTGAGTACTATTTCAATGGGGACGAAAAGCCATTTTCAATTAGAGATGTTGAGATCTATGAGGATGCAACCTACTATTTTTCTCAAAACACCATTTCTCGTGAACTTGGAAAAAATACAAATACAAAAGCAAAAGAAAAGATAAAAGAAAATGAAAAGAAAAATGAAAGTCCAAGTACACAAGAAAAGGGAATTGAAGAAGAAGTAGATATGCATATTACATTCCACCCACAGTTCATTGCATCATACAGACATGTGGATAGGATGGCTCAACCTCAGAAAGGCGAGGTAGAAACAGTGAGGTGGAGACCCCTAGTTGGCCTTAACCAATAGAGGTCATGTTAATTCATGAGTACCTACTATTCACATAAACTGGAATCCAGCTAGAGGATGAGTCCAATGTGATTAGTATACCAAACCCTCTCAGTTCCATTGATGACTTGATCAGACAGAGATAAAGACCATGCCTCCAAGCAAGCAAAGTATTTAAATCATTTATGTAAACTATTAGCATAGTTGGGAACCTTATTCTTACCTCTACATCTCAGAAAGTTGAAGGTTTAGTTAAGGAAGTCCCTAAGTCTTCCAAAGTGACATGAAAAAAAGTTCTTTGGGATCATCATCCTCAAGTCGTTGATGTAGCTTGAGGAAGATACTTTAAAGAATTAATGGAATTACTTTTGACTTTTACTCACCTTTGTGTTTAAAATATTATACAAAAAAAGGTTTAGTTCCTCACACATGGTCCAAGCAAAGTCGAATACTTCAGCTATGGAACAATATATGTGGAAGCACAATCAAGAGCAGATCTAGGATTCATGGGTGGTCTATTGTTACCAACCATTTGGAAGATTTCTTTACACATCCCAACTCTTATGAGAATGTGTGTTTAGAAACTCGATGATCCATATGATCTCCAAGTCAAAGAGGCACCAATTTGAAGAGGAGATTCATTCAATAATTGAGCTTAAAGAAATCAACCAAGAAGAAAATTCGACATATATTAGTTTGTTGAATGAAGAAGAAACCAATGACTTAGTTAGGCTATTGACCGAGTTTAAAGACCGCTTTCATGGAGTTATGAAGAGATGCCCGATTATCTTCATGTAGCAGTCCACAAGCTACAATAAACCCTAATGTTCTATTAAGCAAGCTCCTAGATGCGCGATTAGAACAACAGAGTCATTTCAAGTCAAAAATCATGATGGTTTCATCGTGGAAGAAAAATATCCTACCTATAGCTAAGGTCATCAGTTAAGAAGAAGAATGGCAAATTCATTTGCATCATTTAGGGACTTAAACAAGGCATGTCCTAAGATGAGTTTCCTCTATACCTAATTAATGACGTTGCTCATCTCACAGTCTTTTCTTTCATGGATGGATCCGCTATAACCAAATCAAGATGTCTCTAAGATGAAAGAAACACTACTTTCCAAACCCGATCAATCTTCATTATAGGTCATACCACCTTAAAAAATACTAGTGCTTCATCAACATATGACTCAGATCTTCAATGAACTCATCCATCATCGTTGAGTTCTACATTCAATCTAGTAGTCAAGAAGAGGAAGACCACCTTTGACTTGAGTAGTTTTTGAATGGTTACATAATATAACCTCAAAATGAATCCCCTCAAAGTGTGCATTGAGTACTTGTGGAAATTCTTGGTTTGTTGTTCAAAACGGGAATAGAAATAGATCCTCTGATTAAAGCTATCTTAGAAATGCCACCTCCTAAGAGTTTAACTCAACTCGATCCTTTCAAGGATGGCTATGTATCTAGCTTTATCTCAAACCTAGTGGAGATGCAAGCCATTCTGACTTGTCAAAAGGATATCAAGTTCATGGATGATTTCCATGCTTTTGAAGACATCAAAGAGTACTTGGTGAAGCCGCCAGTTCAAACAGCCCCAATCCTAGGCAGGCCACTGATCCTTTACACTACTACATTGGATGACTCTCTCGATGCTCTGTTGGCCCAAGCTAATGATAAAGGGAAGGAGAGCAACTCTACATCCGCCATCTAATCTCCAAGCAAACTATCCACCTATTGAGAAACATTCCTAGCTTTGATCTTTGCATCTGAAGCTACTTACACTATATGCTTTCTTATAAAGTGAACTTGATCTCAGAACCAATCCATACGTATCATGACAGAATGCTTTTCTGATGTTTGGCTCATGGTCCAGATCTAGATATATCAATAACTCTCATGGTAAATGATGGACACCAATTTCTTAACAACACACCACTGTTGATTCTTTAGTGACGATCTCCCCGATGAACAAATCATGAACTTAGGGGAGATCGGCAACCACCGATGGGAGATCTATTTTGATGGTGCTGCTTCTTTTCTTAAAGGTAAAGCATAATGACCTATTCTCCTAGAAAGTAGTAAAATAGTTCTTTTAACTCAAACTATGATGTGATAAGATTCTCATATTATCTTCCAACCACACCAACAATGAAGCAGGAGGTTTTGAAATGGAGTTAGCCATCACTATGGTCAAGAGCATCATCTTTGAAGATTCTCGCAATCAACCGATTATGGGTCTACTGTGTTCTCAAACCAAGCTCCATTACTATGAGTATACCATGAAGTATTCCCAGATTCAAAGTCACCATTTACAAGGTTCCAAAGTAGAGAACGCATTAGAGATGCTTTGGCCAAACTTGCCAAAGAGTTGGATGTTGGACGATGAGTCCATTTCAATAAGAGTCCAAAATATAAATCTTATCCCTTATGATTAACTCATCGAGACTTTCTCTTTGAAGGGGAGGTTACCATTACCAAAATGGACAAGGAGGGATTGAGGCAACCATTCATAGATTACTTGAACAGCCAAACTACCTCAAGAAAATCACATGCCCATCGAAATGAGAGCTCTCTTATGCTCTTGATGGCATAAGGGTCCTTGACCAAATATGGTTACTTGTTTCAAACATGAAGCTATTGACATTATAAATACATCTTCTTATGTGGAGCATCAATGTCCAAGATGAAGACAAAGATCAAGACTGATCTATGGCCTTATGATCAGCATTGATGATGTAAGGATGCCATCGGTCCACAGGTACTCCACCGCCCACCAATATTCTACACACTACATTGGCTCATGGCCATTTGAGTGTTGGGGAGACAGGTTGATGATCCTCCTTCTTCTAAGCATCGAATCTTAACCACCAATTACTTTTCCAAGTGGAAGCCATCCCACCTCGAGAGGTAATAAATTTATAAGTGCTTCAGCTTTCTTCTGAACTAGCCATCATGCTCTAACTAGGTCAGTATATTTGTTTGGATAAGTCCCTGAGGCCCTTCCTCGACTACTTTGAGTTGATCTAAGTCCCCGTGGAATTCACTCCACCCTCTAGGTCGATAGCACCATTGAGCCAAACACATTATCCCACTAGATAAAAGGATGTGAGTCCCCAGCTTTCTTCTGATTGTTGCAAACCACGGCACCTTAGTTGGTTGATGTTCACTATGTGATACACTCACCCAATGAGTATCACTTTAGAGATATGAGTCCCCATGCTTTCTCCTGAGTTGGACACTAAATACTTATTGATATATGACTAGCCATGTCATCTTCTGTGGTGTTGATTAAGCCCTCACCCATCCCTAGAACTCAATTTGGATCAAGTCCTTGACCCATCTAAACACTACCAAGTTACTTTTGATGGACAGTCCCTTTCCTAGTAGCCACCCCTCGTGGTTGGAGAATTTATTGGATGCATATATTGTCCTTGCAGAATGAGATAAGTCTAGGCTGATATAAGCTCCTTCTCAATTTGATCCCTCACAAACTAATATGGTCCACATTAAAACAAACCAAATAAAATAAATAAATTAATTTTCTTGTGGATTAGGAATTCAAGCCCCAAAAGTGCCACTTTTTCCAAGCAGACATTCTATATTTAGGGCAGTGTCAATAGAACTTTCTATAAGAATTGTCTGACTACTTGAGTTGAGATAAGTCCCAGTGACACTCACATAGTCACTCTAGGTGTTCAATCTATTTCTATAATTACCAATCATTTCACTTTGAAAGATAAAGACTATGATGCATTCTTTCTAGCATGATTATCAAAACTAAGCTAAGTCTTCAATTTATTGCCCAAAGCAACCAATCACCCTAGTGATCTTTTCTAGTGGAAGATGTGAGTCCGAGCTTTCTTCCTTCAATTGATCATTGTAAATTGAAAGGTACCCTTTGGTTGGATAGTTCTCCATCTGGAAGCTACCCCTTTGTTTCAAGTAATCTAAGATATGTCTAGGCTTCTATAAGCTCCTTCTCAGTGTGATCCATCACAAACCAATGAAATCCATAAACAAATCTAAAAATGAAATTAATCTTGACTATTCTTGAGTTGATTTAAGTCCACCAATGGCATTCACTCAATAGTCAGCCTCAGGTTGGGCTTCATTTGTTGCCCAAAGTAATATCACCCAATGGTCATTTCTAAGATAGAGTCCTCGTGCTTTCTTCTTAAGACTTGACCATTGTATACCAAAAGGCATTCCCTTTGTTGGATAGTTCTACCAGGTTGGTAGACTACTCCCTTTGAATTGATAACTGATAGTCTAGGCTCCATGGCCCTTTCTGAGTTCATCAAAACCTATGGGATCCATCATAATCAAAATAAACAAATTTAAAAATGAAATCAATCTTGACTATCTTGAGTTGATCTAAGTCCCCAATGGCATTCACTCAATTGTCGCCTAGTTGGGTTCAATGATGCCTTGCCAATAGATTACCCAAAGAATCGTCTTACTTTGGAGGATGTAAGTCTACTATGCTTTCTTCTAGTACATATTGTATACCCAAAGGCATCCCTTTGGTTGGCTAGTCCTACTATATAGTAGACACCCCTTTGGATTGGTAAATCTGAGTTAGGTCATCGCCTCTGTGGCTCCTACTTAGTGCAACCCATCGCAAACCAACAGGGTCCATCTCAAAAATCTAAACCTAACAAAATTTGAAACAAATTCAACCCTCTTCCCCAACAGAACAAATCAAATATTTTTCTTCTCAATGAGAATTAAATCAAACCTTTCATCCCCGGATGACTTGAACGCTTTAGTGGAAGGTTCACACTCTATCCCTTAGTGATTCTTCCTCTCTTATGTCTTGGACATAAGTGAGCCACATTGCACAAGCTCTGGATTCTTTCTTTCCTTGTTAAGGATAGATTTTTTTCTATTAGTCTTGTGATCTCTCGTGTTGTTGATCATTTGCCAACACCAATACATGCGTGTTCTTGTCACCACACCACACCTATTGGTGCCCTTTGTGACCTCATTTTTAGAATGAGATCTCAACCCTCCATCTTAGGCATAGACTTCTCTTAGACTTTAAGAGTTCCTTAGTCTTAAGACACATCTAGTGATTAGGTGGACACTCAAACCTAACTCTAGAGACTTAGAAGGGTTAGCCATAGGAATAGGTCATGCCTTAGGGGTGTTAGGAAAATTACCTACCTTTAGCTTAAACCATTCCTCACTTTCCTTCTTTCAAGTTAAACTCCAAATCAATTCTATTTGATTTTTTTTCAAAATTCAAATCAAATCTATGATTGAAATCTATGATTGAAACCCATGATCAAAATCATCAAAATTCCTAAGTCAATTTCCTAAGTCTTAACCTTCTTAAGGACTTAACCAATATTACAACCAAAACCAATTCATGTCTTTCAGATTTTCTCATAATCCATTTATATTCTCATTTATATTCACATATATAAATTCAAACCAATCAGACTAAACTCAAAATTTCAAATCAATTCAAGAAATTTTTCTAAGACCCTTAATTTTTCATTAATGGACTTAACCTAAACCTTGATCAAATCAATTCAAATCCTTGGAATTTTTCTTAAAACTCATTTATATTCTCATTTATATTCACATATATAAATGAAATATAAATATAAATTAATCAAATCAAATCAAAAAAATTAAATTCCCAATTTAAAATCTCCTTAAGTCATTTATTTTCCATTAATAATCTTAGCCTAAACCATAATCAAACCATTTCAAACTCATAGGATTTTCTCAAAACTCATTTATATTCTCATTTATATTCACATATATAAATGAAACATAAATATAAATCAATTAAACTAAATTCAAAAATTCAAACTCTAAACACCAAAATGTTTCTAAGTCCCTTAAATCCATATTAATGGACTTAGCCCAAATCATGATTAAACCACTTAAAATTCTTGAAATTTTCTCATGATCAATTTTTATTCTCATTTATATTCACATATATAAATGAAATATAAATTCAAACAATCAAAACCTAATTCCAAAAAATCAAACTCAAATAACTCAAAATCAATCTAAGCCTTTTCAAGTCAAAATCTTGAACTTAGCCAAATCAATTTTCAAATCAAGCCAAACTTGATTTTCTCTCATGGTTCAATCAACCTACAATCATGAGCTCATATATAAATCAAACTTCAAAAACAATCAAAACCTAGTCAAAATCAAACCAAATCCTTCATATTCTTCCTTTGAATATGAAATTTCAAATGGATCAAAACCCATTTGACTTCAAACCACTTGTAAATGGATTTATATTTCAATCATAAGTCCATATACAAGATCAATCAACTTCAAATCAAGCTTTGACCAAGCCATTTGACCCACTTAGGCTCACTTGACCCAAAGTGACCAAAAGTACTCTTATGAGCCAAATTTTGATCCTAACCAAATTGGATTGAACCAAACTCATATATCCCTCTCATCATGATCAACAATCATCATGGGATGATCAATCAATCAAATTGGGTCAAACCAAGTCAAACCTAAGGGTTGACCAAGTCAACACTTAACCCAAAATGAAACCAAACATAGCCAAATTCCACCATAGGCCAAATTGATTGAAACCATTGATCTAAGTTCACTCATGACCTATGTTTGAACTTGACCAAGCCAACATTTGAGCCTAACCTAGCAATTGGCCACTTGACTAAGTTGACCCATTTTGACCTAAAGGGTCAAAATGTGTCAAAACTTGATCTAAGCCAAATTGATTGAAACCAATGGGTCAAGTCCATTCCAAATCACTTATGAACTTGACCAAAGCCTCAATTGGCCAACTAGACCCAACCTAGCCCAATTGACCTTAGACCCAACATGACCTAAAGGGGTCATGTTGAGCCAAAAATTGAACTTAACCCAAATTAATTGGAAACAAAAATACCAATCCACTCCATATGACCAACTAAACCTAAACATGCCAAACACCTAGTCGAAATAGGTAAAATGGGTCAAATAGGTCAACTTGACCCACTTGACCTAAGTGAAGTCATATGAGCCAAATTTAAAACTATACCAAATTGAATCAAACCAAAGCCACCAAAACATTTCAAATGGTCATATGAACTTGACCCAACCCTTGGTTTGACCCAATTTGACCTATTGGTCAACTTGACCCATTTTGACCTAAATGGGTCAACATGAGCCAAACCTATCAAATGAATTCCAAATCTCATGAAACTTGGCCAAACCTAGTTTCTCCACATACCCAACATACCCAAAGTAAAAAATTAGTAAAATGACCAACCTACCCCTAGGCCATAGAACAAATGTTTTGCTGAATCCATGGGTAATTTGGTCATACCATCTTCAGTTTCACTTGAGGCTTTCCTAAAAGCTCAAGGAGACATAGTGCAAAGTGGTGCACCCAACCGAATGGGTTTGGGTCAGCCCAATTGATCCCTAGACCAAACCTGACCCTATAACCCCTCTCATTCAAATTCAAGCACATGGAGGTTGGCAATCCACTCGGCTCAAACCACCATGTAAACCCTAATTGATCAAACAACCCACCCTAATTCAATTGGATCAAAATGAAAAATGCATTGTTGGTCGCTCGATCCTTCAAGGGGAGATATACTCCCCTAAACAAACTAATTGATGATTTTAATTCATTGAGTACGTGACTTAGAGCCATTAGAGAGTGATAGCAAGCATCCTAGAGCTCTTTCCAATTTCTTTTAAACAAAGGAAAACAGGGAGCTAATCCATTCTCCAACTTTCTCCACACTCAAACTCCAACCCCTTTGAGCTCATAGGACCACCAAGTTGAGTGCATTGAGTTCCCAAGCAAGAAAGGATTGAATTGGATCAAGCTAGCAAGGAGGAGTTGGTCCATACATCATCCACTCAACCTCAAGTGCTCATCTTCAGGCTTCATCCACTAGATGAAGCTTCTCCAAGGGAATCGATGGGTGATCACCTCGTGAGGTATGGGATTTTCGACCAAACTAGGTGGAGCTTTGTGAAAGAAATTTTCACCCCATCATTTTGACCGTTGGATTTGCTTTATCTTTAGATGGTGTGGGTTGAGTTTGATTTAAATCCATGCTAGATCGAGCTTGAATCTTTCCCTTAATCATGGACGGTCTATATTGATCAAGGGGAAGAATTTAGGAGATCCCAGCCATCCATCTGCACATTTTAGATGGATGGCTGAGATATTGCATTTAAAAATTCTATATTTTAAAACCATGGAGATCCATCCAATCTTTGATCGATGATATCAAATCGCCCACCGCCATGATGACAACTTAAGTAATCCCCTCATAGCATGACACATGTGAAGTGTGTTGACCACCAACGCCATGCATCGCATCGTGAGCCAGGGATTAGTTAAGATTACTTAAAATGCTTAATTAATTCCTAATTAACTTAAAAATATTCTAAAATTCATAACTTTTCTAGAATTAGAAAATAAAAAAAATTCTATGAAAGATAATTCAACCTAGAATATTTTAAAATTAATTTCAATGGATTTTGAATTATGATTTTCTGAATTTGGGTTTTATTAAAGTTTATTTTGCTAATTACTTTTTAATCAGCCTCTGATTAATCCTAAATTTCTTGGGTATATTTTAGGGGATGACTTCTACCTCCCCTAATTTTCTTGGGATTTATTGAAGGTTTGATTAGAAGAATTGCATATGGTTTCTTTAATTACTGTTCTTATGTCATTAAACATGATTAGGGTATGATTAGTGATTTTAACCTATGATTAGTTGATTAAGGTGATTTAGTAAGTAGAGTTTATGGAATAATTTTGGGGCATTTCCCAAGCTATTCCCTAAACCCCTTTCTCTTTAATCTCCTTAATTAAGGGTTAATTCATTAATTATCCCCTTAATCAATTTCTAAAATTCTAAAAGTTTTAGAACTTAATTAATCTATTTGGGTAGATGCTTAGGTGTTTAATAGCCTAAGGAAATTAAAACCCAATTCATAAGTATGAAAGGGTTTTTTGAAATTACTAAGCTAAACCCCTTAGCTTAATTTTAATTGTGAGCCAAATTGCATTAGGCCTTTTCTTATTAGGTGCATTGCAAATTTAAATTCCTTGTGGGTTTTATGTCATCTCATTGGCTCATAATTATTTAGTTAATTTTCTAAGGTGGTGTAGGTAAGGGTTAATTAATTACTTAATTCATTAACCTAATAATGCATAAAAATGGATTTAATTATCTAAAAATTAAACAAAATATCAAACACATGTGGGAATGGGTTAGAATAACAAACTCATCTCACCTTTTCAAAATTAAATCAAACTTCAAACTAAACAAAAATCATTTAATTCTTTGATTTATTTTAAACTTTCTTATTCCATAAGAATGTCTTTAGATTTAAGTGAAGTGAATTTGTTTACATGCTTTCATTGCTTTGGATATTTCCCCAACATGTTAAGTTGTATGTCATGTGATTTCATGCATTCATAATTTTAAAATTCAAATTTTAAAATGAAATTATTTACTTTATGTCAAATTTGCATGTGTTGGCTAAAGTAGAAATATGAGTGGCTATTATCACTAAATCAAATTATTTTCAAAACATATAAATCAAATATCAAATCTAAAAAGTATGCTACTTATATTTTAATTATGTTGCATGTGATGAAATATGTGTGTATGCATTTTTCCTTCTTTTCTTATGTTAGTATAGTTTTGAATAGAGTTGGTAAGATGTAGGTTCATTTGAAAAGAACCTAACACTTTAATTCCATCCTATTCATCTCTATGCTATCACTAAGAAGGGTTACCTATATTTGTATACATAAATAAATTGCATAAAATAAAATGAATCCATTAAATAACTTTTGCATTCTCTTTTTTTCCATTTCATTTCTTTTATACATATGTTTGTATTTAAGGAAAGTGGTATATTAGTCTGACAACCCAAGGTTGAGGCTTTAAGTCCTAAGTAGGTCTTGTACCTACACCTTAACAATGACGTACTCACTTATGCCTTTCTTACTTTCATGTGTATATGTGAAAATTTGGATAAGAAAACCTTTCTACTTAAGAAAATCATGCATTCAACTTCTAAATTTTCTTAAATGGATTACTTTAGCATGCATCATAAAGTATGTTACTCATTTGCATGTATAGATATGCTTTCCATCCATATGCATGTTATATATGTTGGGAAAGAAATGAAGTAATGTGTGTTATTTGAATTTTGATTCATTTTATTTAATCTTAAAATGCCTTTCTTTTTGAATAGGTTTGTTTAGAGTTTATCTAAACTTAGGATTAATTAAAATATTTAATCAAAACATTCACTAAATAAAACTAAAATGTGAATCTACTTTAGAAATTACTTATAGGGAAGGAAAGAGAAGTTCTCTCTTTCCCTCTCTTCATAACCTAGTAATTAATTTTAGGATTCACTTAAACCAAATCAACCCAAAAAAACTAAACAAGTTAAATGAAACCCTCCTCTAAGTTGAACATGTTCTTCACACTTAAAAAATTTAAACCTAAAACCATAGCTAAGCATACCACATAAACCTTCAAAGCACACACATTAGCCTAAGTCACCACTTCTAGCTTTAGGTTAGGTCGGTGCATGGTTTGATGTTTATTTTATTTTATGATATATGTTTTAGACTGAATGTTAGGGTGTATGCTCATAGAATGAATGGTAGGATGATCTTAGTCTAACTATTATTTTCTAGGATTGCTTAAGGGGCACTATCATAAAAAATATAAATGCTTTTGCTTGTGCTTTATACCCTAAGCATAATCCATAGGCGTGGACTTAGTCACCCATGTGTGGGGTGATAAGTCCAATATACATGCTTGGGATTTGTGTGGTTTATTTTGGCTAACTTTTCTTTTACAAGTGTTAGTTAGATTTCCTTTCTTTTCCTTTTTCATGCAATTAGGATTTTGGAATGATTGTTATAGGGATAAGGATAATATTGGTCAGAACAGCCTATCTTATGAACCATGTGAAGCCTTGGAGCATCTACCTTCCAACCATCCAAAAGAAGGAACCAAAGAAGAAAGAAGAAAAGAAGAAGAAAGAAGAAATGAAGCTTGAAGACCCCCATAATAATGAATTCCTTGCGTAATTGTAATTTAATTCATTTGTAATATGGGTTGTATAAGGGTAGAGCTCGGCTACCCACATTTGATATTTTGTTTGTGCGGTGCCCAACCACAAACCTTTTATTATTTTTGCGATTAGTTTTATAATTTGATTGATAATTTATTTAATTTTTGCATTAAGTAGCAACTTTTTTCTAGTTTATTTCTTGCTTTATGTATGGCCTGGATGTGGATTAGGCTTTTAGGAAAAATAAATCTTTTACCAAATCTAATAACTCAAAAATAAAAATAAAGAACTCACAACCTCACCTAAAGCTTAGGTATAAAATCAAGATAAAAGGATTAACAACCCTTTAGCTGGATGAGTATTTCTTTATAATATCATGCACAAATGCATCTTATTTCACTCTTGATTGAGGGCTTCCACCTTTTCCGTGAGAAACTTAGCTTGACCTTGAGATCCATGGTGGAAACTCACCTCTTCTCACCGATTTTGGCCAATAATCTTCTTCTCATGCATTAGTCATATGAATCCTATTAGCTGAGTCAAAATATTTATCCAAAATGAAAATAAAATGAAATTTGAATTGCATTAGATTTAGGTCATTTGAAGCATGCCCCTTTACATGATCTAGTCTCTTTAGGGAGTGAGTTTAAGGACTTAGTCTCTTTCTAAATAAATAATAACCTAGCTATCTTGCATTGCCTACATTTATTTAAAATCATAATAGTTAGTTGGTGGCCACCCCAGTGTTGTAAGTTGTGGTTTGTCCTCTCTGTGGAGGCAAACCAATTACCCATTTTCACCTTAGATTTAGGTTATGCTGCCCTCACCAAAGCTCCTAGATTTAGGTTAGATTATTTCTCCCTTGTGGGCCATAAGTTTTCACCTCTTAGGCATTTCCTTAATCTTGTGTTAAGGAATCATAAGTCTAAATTTCTAAAAAAATGCAACTCAAATAAACTAAATCAATTTCAAAATGTAAAGCCCAACTATAGATAGTTTGAGATGCTCACTAGTTTCTAGCATCGAGCATCTCCTACTTATCTTCCATTATGGCTTTGATAATAACTCCCTATTTTGATCAATCCCATTTGATCTTCCAAAAATAAACCAATCAATTGATAGTCCTTTCCTATTGAAATTTTCAAAGACAATCATTTACCTTAATCAAGAGTTTTCTAAGGATCCTCCCCAGATGCAATTAACTATGGGGCTTGCCCTTAGGGAACTTAATTAACCCAATTTAAAATAAACTCACTTTACTTTTCATTTAAAGTAGGAGAAGAATCTCTGCATATATGCAAACCCATCCCCCTTAGAGTCCTCATTGAGGTGATTAGGTCCACTAAAGGGTAGTAACTCTATCTTTCAAGATAGTATATTATTTACTTGATGACGTACTCAATCACCTGAATAAGTAGTCCCCCAATGGCTTCCTATCCCTCTTTCATAACACAAACACAATCTTCTGGCACTATTAGAATAGGTGTAAGAGAACCCGAGTGGTATCCAATTTTGACAAGATAACTAAGATAGTGAGAACCCAAGCAAAGCCTTTCTGGGGAATCCTTTACCATCTGGCACCATTTCATCAAACCCCTAGTGTGTTTAAAGTAGGTGTAAGAGTCCCCAGGAGGCATCATTCCTTTAACACATGCACAAAACATAACACAAAATTTTTTCTCTAGATTTTTATATGAACAAGCAGGCACTCCATTAGTGCTCTAGGTCAAGTTTACATGTTATTTCACTAGTATGTCACCCCCAGTGGTTTTTTATTATGGAAGATGTGAGTCCCTACACTTTCTTCCTAACTTAAGCATTGCAAACCAATGAGCGCCTTGTTAGTATGACAAGCTTTCATACCAAGAAACTACCTCATGATTTTGAAGATGTGAGTCCTCTTTCTTTAACTAGCCATCATATTGACTAGGTTGAGTATTTGAGGTTTATGGTAAGTCCCAGGCTCCTTTCCTCTAACTACTTTTGAGTTGATATAAGTCCCAAACATTCAGATGCCTAGTCATAGTTGTCGAGCCAAAGATAGACTATCCATAGTGTCCATATAGAAGGATGAGCCCAAGCTTTCTTCTTATGACATTAAATAGGCACCTTAGATCATGTTCGCTATGCCGATAAGGACTCACCCAAGTGAGTACACCACTCATTGATGTGAGTCTTGCTTTCTCCTTGAGTTGGACACCGAATACCTATTGGATTAATGACTAGCCATGTCATCTTCTCCAAGGTGTTGGATTAAGCCAATCCCATCCCCTAAACTCTATTTGGACCACATCCTTTTAACCATTTAGATACTATTACTTTGATGACCCCCTTCCTAGTAGCCACCCCTATGGTTGGAAAATCTGTTCAGTGGATGCATAGGTTCTCCCTTGGTTTAGTAAATCTAAGGTAGGTCAAGGCAGATATAAGCTCATTCTTAGTTTGATCCCTCATAAACTAACAGGGTCCATGATAAAATAACTAAACAAATAAAATGAATAAAATTAATTTGCCTATGGATCAGGATTTCAAGCCCCCAAAGGGGCTCTTTTCCCAATGCATCCTATCTATGTCAACAAAACTCCCATAGGAATTACCAACTACCGAGTGATAAATTGTGATACTCACTCTAGAAATTGGGTTCAATCTATTTTTCCACAAGCAGTTATCCCATCATTCCGCTTTGGAAGATGTGAGAGGACATGCCTTCTATCATGATGTCAAATCGAAAATAAACCAGTCATTGATTTGTTGCCTAAAGTAATCGATCACCCCAGTGGTCCTTTCTAGTGGAAGATGTGAGTCCCCAAGCTTCCTTCCTTTCAATTGATCATTGCAAACCAAAAGGCACTCCTTTGGTTGAATAGTTCTCCCATCGGCTGGGAAGCTACTCCATTTGGTTCAGTAAATTTGAGATAGGTCTAGGCTGATATAAGCCCCTTCTCAGAATGATCCATTGCAAACCAACGGAATCCATCAAAATAAATTAAAATAAAAATTAATTGACTATCTTTGAGTTGATAGTCCTGAGTTTCACTCAATAGTCAATAGTCGAAATTTATTGCCCAAAGTAACTAATTACACCAGTGGTTTCTTGTTGTGGAAGATGTGAGTCCTCGTGATTTCTTCCTAACTTGACCATTGTATACTGAAGGGCACCCCTTGGTTGGATAGTTCTACTTTATAGTTGGTAGACTATTCCCTTTGGATTGGTAAACCTGAGTTAGGTCCATGCCTCCATGACCCCTATTCAGTGCAGTTCATCACAAACCTATGGGATCCATCATAATCAAAATAAACAAAACTAAAAAAATGAAATTAATCTGACTATTGAGGATCTAAGTCAGTGGCATTCACCATAGTTCCTTAGGTTGGGTTCAATCTTGTCTTGCAATAGATTACTAACAGTCTCTACTTTAGAAGATGTAAGTCTACTAAGCTTTCTTCCTAGTACAACTGCTGCATACCAAAAATCATCACTTTGGTTGGCAAGTTCTACTATGCGCTTAGTAGACTACTCCTTTGGATTGGTAAATCTGAGTTAGGTCTTAGCCTTCGTGGCTCCTACTCAGTACAGTCCATCACAAACCAACAAAGTTCATCTCAAAATTCAAAACCAAATAAAAATTAAAACAAATCCAAACCTCTTCCCCAGCGAAACAAATCAAATCTTTTTCTCTCCAATGAGAATCAAATCAAATCACCTTGTGGTGACTTGAACTGCTTCCCTATGGAAGGTTCACACTTATCCCTAGTGGATTTTTTTCCTCTCTATGATGGACATAGGTAGAGCCACATTGCACTAAGCTCGGATTCTTTTCTTCCTTGGGTTATGATAATTGTTTTAGGATCTCAATTGTGATCATTTGATCAACACACCACGGTTCCTTATGCCACACCACACCTATTAATTTTTGTTGACCTCATTTTAGAATGAGCTCTCAACCCCTCCATCTTAGACATAGGACTTCTTAGAATTTAAGAATTCTTTAGTCTTAAGACACATCTAGTGATTAGGTGGACACTCAACCCATCTAGAAGACTTAGCCATAAATAGTCATGGGTGTTAGGAAAATTTTCTACCCTTAGCTTAAACCATTCCTCACTTTCCTTCATTCAAGTCAAACACCAAGTCAATCTTAATTGAATTTCTCCAAACTCAAATAAAACTCCATGATTGAAATCTATGATTGAAACCAATGATCAAAATCCATCAATATTCCTAAGTCCAAATTTTCAAGTCCTTAATCTTCCTTAAGGATTTAGCCAAAATCATGATCAACCAAATCAAATCTTTGAGATTTTCTCATAATTCATTTATATTCTCATTTATATTCACATATATAAATGAAATATAAATTCAAATTAATCAAACTAAACTCAAAATTCCAACTCAATTCATGAAATTTTCTTTAAATCCTTAATTTTCCATTAATGGACTTAGCCAAAATAAACTCTAAACCAATTCAAACTCATGGGATTTTCTCAAAACTCTTTATATTATCATTTATATTCACATATATAAATGAAATATAAATATAAATCAATCAAATCAAATCCTCAAATTAAATTTCAAATGTAAAATCTTTCTTTAACCTTAATTTTCCATTAATGGACTTAGCTAAACTATAAACCAATTCAAATTCATGGAATTTTCTCATAACTCATTTATATTCACATATATAAATGAAATATAAATATAAATCAATTAAATCAAATTCAAAAATTTAAACTCCAAACTTCATGAAATTTTCTTAAGTCCTTTAAATCCTTCTTAATGGACTTAGCCCAAATTATGATTAAACCACTTCAAATCCTTGAAATTTTCTCATGATCCATTTATATTCTCATTTATATTCACATATATTAATGAAATATAAATACAAATAGTCAAAACCAATTCCAAAAATCAAACCCAAATCCACTCAAAATCCAATCTAAGCCTTTCAAGTCAAAATCTTGAACTTAGCCAAATCAACTTCAAATCAAGCCAAACTCTTGATTTTCTCTCATGATTCAATCAGATCTACAATCATGAACTCATATGTAAAAACAACCTTCAATCACTCAATCAAAACCCAAGTCAAAAATCAAACCCAAAATCCCTTCATATTCTTCCTCTGAATATGAAATTTTCAAATGAATCAAAACCCATTTGACTTCAAACCACTTGTAAATGGATTTATATTTTGATCATGAGCCCATATACAAGATCTATCAAGTTGAAATCAAGCTTTGACCAAGTCATTTGACCCACTTAGCCTCACTTGACCCAAAGTGACCTAAAGTACCCTTATGAGCCAAATTCTAATCCTAACCAAATTCGATTGAATCAAACTCATATATACCTCTCATCATGATCAACAATCATCATGGGATGATCAATCAATCAAATTAGGTCAAACCAAGTCAAACCTAAGGGTTGATCAAGTCAACATTTAGCCCAAAATGATACCTAACATAGCCAAATTCCACCATAGGCCAAATTGATTGAACCATTGATCTAAGTTCACTCATGACCTATGTTTGAACTTGACCAAGCCAACATTTGAGTCTAACCTAGCCCAATTGGCCACTTGACCCAACTTGACCTAAAAAGTCAAAATATGTCAAAACTTGATCTAAGCCAAATTGATCCAAACCAATGGGTCAAGTTCATTACAAATTACTAGTTGAACTTGGCCAAAGCCTCAATTGGCCAACTAGACCTAACCCATCAGACTCAACATGACCTAAAGTCATGTTGAGCCAAATTTGAACTTAACCAAAACTAATTAGAAATAAAGATACCAATCCACTCCATATGATTAACCAAATTGAAACCTACCCTTGACCTACTCCAAATAGGTCAACTTGACCCATTTGACTTAAATGAAGTCATATGAGCTGAATTCAAAACTAGACCAAATTGGATTAAACCAAAGCAGCCAAAATATTTCAAATGGTCATATGAACTTGACCCAACCCTTGGTTTGACCCAATTTGACCAATTGGTCAACTTGACCCAAGTTGACCCATTTTGACCTAAATAGGTCAACATGAGCCAAACTTTATCAAATGAATTCCAAATCTCATGAAACTTGGCCAAACCTAGTTTCTCCAGCAAAATGACCATTCTACCCCTAGGCCACAGAATAAATTTTCGCTTAATCCATGAATAATTTGGTCATACCCTCTTCAGATCCAATTGATGCTTTCCTAATAGCTCAAGGGGACCTAATTAGGAGTGGTGCACCCAACCCAATGGGTTTGGGTTAGCCCAATTGGCCCCAAGACCAAACTCGACCCCTTGGGTCAAAATGGTTAATTCAAAATCCATCTCCCACTCAAATTCAAGCATAGAGGTTGGCATTCCACTCAAGACCTCAAATCGACCATGTGCAAGCATCTAACTGATCAAACAACCCTCCCATTATGGATAATTTGATCAAAATGACAAATAGGCTTGCGATCATTCGATCCTTCAAGGGGAGATATACTCCCCCTAATTGAATTCAAATCCATCAGTCACCAATTCGATTGAACCTAGTGAAGTCAAAGAAATAATTCCTCATCCTCCCTAAGCTTCCTCGAGTGAAATCAAACTTCATCTTCTCGGGTTTGCACAGTGTGAAAATAGGGGAGCTCACTTGAACTCCTAACTTCCTCCACACTGAAAACCATCTCAATTCCTCTTGCACACTTCTTTTAAGGACTAATCCGAGCACACTCAAGATTCCATTGGAGTTCCCATAATAAGGAGAGGAGCAATTGGATCAAGGTCGCAAGGACCTTTAAGTGGTGTTGGTCCATAGCAAGCCACTCAATCCCAAAGCCTAGAAATTTTCACAGGGCTTCGTCTCCACCAGACAAAGCTACCTCATCGATCTCGAGTGCCAATGATCACCTCCGGTGAGGTATGGAATTTTTTGACCACCTAGCATAAGATCTGAAAGTACGATTGATTTTAGCAACCTTAATACCCTAAACAAAAATAGAGAATTTCATTTTTATCATCGAATTAGTAAATCTGAAGTTAGTGAAGCTTTAAAGAAAATGAAATGTTGAAAAGCAAATGGGACCGATAATATTCCAATAGAAGTGTGGAAATGTTTAGAGATCATTGGCTTACAAATCTTTTTAATGTTATTTTAAAGACTAAAAGATGTCGATGAGTGGAGAAAGAGTTTGTTGGTTCCTATATTTAAGAATAAAGGTGATGCACAAGAGTGTGCAAATTATAGAGGAATTAAGTTAATGTGCCATACATTAAAATTATGGAGAGAGTAATTGAGCATATTATGTGATATAGAAGTTTCTACAATCAGTTTGGTTTCATGCCGTAGATCTACTATGGATGCTATACATTTGTTAAGAGGTTTGATGGAGAAGCATAGAAATAAGAAGGATCTACATATGATATTTATTGATTTAGAGAAAGCTTATGATAAAGTCTCAAGAGATGTTTTTTGGAGAGTTCTAGAACAGAAAGAAGTTAATATAGATTATATTCAAGTCATTAAGGATATGTATACTAGACATACTTGTGTCCAAACACAAGGAGTATTGACAAAATATTTTCCTATTTTGCTTGGATTACATCAAGGATCAACATTAAGCCCTTATATTTCTACTTTAGTTATGGATGTTCTTACGAGGCATTTACAAGAAGATGTACCTTGGTGTATGCTTTTTCGATGACATTATTCTTGTTGATAAGACAGAGAGGAGTCCAACGAAACTTGAATTATGGAGGTTAACTTTAGAGTCTAAAGGTTTTCATTTAAGTAGATCTAAAACTGAATATATGGAGTATAATTTTAGTTGTAGAAGTTTTAGTGGTAGTGACTTTAGGTGATCAAGTCATTAATAAGATGGATTCGGATATTTAGGCTCTATTGTTCAAAATGATGGTGAAATAGATGGACATGTTATTAGTAGAATTCAAGTTGGATGGTTGAAGTGGAGGAATACCGGCCTATTATGTGATAGAAAAGTTCCACTTAAACTTAAGGAAAATTTTATAAGATGGTGGTAAGACCCAATGACTTATGGTGAATGTTGGCCAATAAAAGAGAAACATAAGACTAAGTTAAGTGTTACTGAGATGAGGATGCTCGTGGATGAGTGGCTTTACCCTGAGATAGAATGCAAAATAAGTATGTTCGGAAAAGTTGGAGTAGCTCTGGGTAGATAAGATTAGGGAGAGTCGCCTTAGATGGTTTGGCCACATAAAGCATCCCCCTTAAGATTAGGAGAGTAGATGCATTAGATTTGCCTTATGTCAAGAAAGGTAGAGGTAGACCTAAAATACTTGGTTAAGATGTATAAAAAATGATCTTAGTATACTTGAATTAAATGAGAATTTGACACATAATAGGACACAATGGAGACGAAGGATTCATGTAGCCAACCACACCTAGTGGGATTAAGGCTTGTTGTTGTTGTTATTGTAGCATAGGAGGTGTTGTCCCTTTGTGAAGAGAATTTTCAATTCACGCAAATCCCACCATTGGATGTGCCGCTTATTGCCTTTAGATGGTGTGGGTTAAGTTTGGTTTGAATCTGAGCTTAATCGAGCTCATCTTCTACTAGATCATGAACGACCTCTATTGATCTAAGGGGAAGAATTGGGGAGATCTCAGCCATCCATCCGCATTTTGGAAGGACGGCCGAGATTATTCCCACGTTTAGAATTTCTTATATCCTTTTTTAAATCGGAGATATCGCCGTCCGATCTTGATCTAGAGAGATCAAAATCCACCATCGTCGCCCATGGATTTGACATTTAAGTGAGCAGCTCACTGTACTATGTGTGTAATGCGTGCTGACCGCCGTCACCATGCATCGCGCCGTGAGCAGGAGGATTAGTTAGGGATCTTTAATTAATTTTAATTAATCTAGGGATCTTCTAAAATTCATGTCTCTCTCAATAAAATTCAAAAAATATGAAATAACTTTCTATGGAAAGATAATTCAACCTAGAATATTTAAAAATTAATTTCAAGGAATTTTGAATTATGCTTTTTCTGATTTTACTTTTTATAAGAAAGTTCATTTTGCTAATTACCTTTTAATTAAGCCTCTAATTAATCCCAAATTTCTTGGGTATATTTTAGGGGATGACTTCTACCTCCCCTAATTTTCTTGGGATTGAAGGCTTAATTAGAAGAATTGCATATGGATTTTTTAATTAGTTCTTGATTTAATTAAGGATACTAAGGTGATTAGTGGTTTAGCAATACGTTGATTAAGATCTAAGGAGGTTTGAAATAATTTTGAGGCATTTCCTGCCCCCTAAACCCCTTTCTCTCCTTGTCTTCTTCTTTTAATTTAGGGTTAATTAATTATCCCCTTTAATTTCTAAAAAATTCTAAAAACTTCTAGAACTTAATTAATCTACTTTGGGTAGATACTTAAGTATTTAATAAAGTTCAATTAAAAAATTAGAACCCAATTCATATGTATAAAAACTAATTAAATCCTTAGCTTAATTAACTAATTGTGAGTCAAATTGCATTAGGCCTTTTCTTATTAGGTACATTGCAAATTTAAATTCCTTGTGAGTTTTATGTCATCTCATTATTCATTATTTGATTAATTATTCAAGGTGGGTGGTTAATTAAGTTACTTAATTCATACCTAAATCTAATTAATACATAAAATGGATCTAATTATCCAAAAATTAAACATATTTGGGAATGGGTTAGGAACAGCAAACTCATCTCACCTTTTCAAAATTAAATCAAACTTCAAACTAAACAAAAATCATATTGAATACAGTTTGATTTATTTTAAACTTTCTTATTCCATAAGAATGTCTTTAGGATTTAATTAAAGTGAATTTATTTACATGCTTTCATTGCTTTGAATCTTTCCCAACATATTAAATTTGTATGTCATGTGGTTTCACATATTTTTCAAATTCAAGTTTAAAATAAAATTATTTACTTTATGTCAAATTTGCATATGTTGGCAGAAGTAGAAATATGAATAACTATTATCACTACTAAATTCAAACTACTCTCAAAACATATAAATCAAATATAAAATCTGAAAGTATGCTACTTATATTTTAATTATGAGCTTGCATGTGAAAGATTATAAAGGTAAGCATAGTTTCCTTCTATTTTAGGTTAGCATAGTTTTGAATAGGAGTTGGTAAGATGTAAGGTTCATTTGAAAAGAACCTAACACTTACCTAATTCCAAATCCTATTTATCCCTATGTTATCACCTAAGAAGGGCTACCTATACTTGCAAACATAAATTGCATAAATAAAATTAATTCATTAATACAACTTTTGCATTTTTCTTTTCCATTTCATTTCTTTTATACACATGTTTGTATTTAAGGAAAGTGGTATATTAATCTGGACAACCGAGTTGAATTTAAAGTTGGTCATGTACCTTACACCTTTGGTTAATAATGGTGTTGTCCTCACTTATGCCTTACTTACTTTCATGTGTGTATGTGAAAATTTGGATAAAGAAACCCTTTTTTACTTAAAGAAAATCATGCATCTTAATCTTCTAAACTTCCTTAAATGAATTACTTAGCATGCATCATAAAGTGTGTTAAATATTCTCATTTTTATGTATAGATATGCTTATGGTCCATCCATATGCATGTTATATATGTCGGGAAAGAAATGAAGTAATGTGTGTTATGTGAATTTTGGTTCATTTAATTCAATCTTAAAATACCTTTCTTTTTGAATAGGTTTGTTTAGAGTTCATCTAAACTTAGGATTAATCAAAATATTTAATCAAAACATTCACTAAACAAAACTCAAAAAGTGAACCTACTTTAGAAATTATTTAGGTTAGGGAAGGAAAGAGAAGTTCTCTTCTCTTTCCCTCTCTTCATAACTTAGTAAATAATTATAGGATCCACTTAAACCAAATCAAAACATGAAATAAAATTCAACCCAAAATAATTAAACAACTTAAATGAAACCCTCCTCTAAGTTGAACATGTTTTCACACTTAGAAAATTTGAACCTAAATTCATAGCTAAGCATACCACTCAAACCTAAATTCATAGCTAAGCACACACATTAGCCTAAGTCACCACTTCTAGCTTTAGGTTAGGTCAGTGCATGGTTTGATGTTTTATTTTATTTTGTGATATATATGTTTTAGATTGATGAAATGTTTTAGAATGAATGCCGAGGCTCTTAGTCTAATTATTTTGGGGATTATGCTTAAGGGGAGCTATCATAAATAAAATTTAAATGCTTTTACTTGCGCTGCTTTACCCCACTCCATAGGTGTGGACTTAGCCACCCATGTGTGGGGTGATAAGTCCAACATACATGCTTGGGATTTGTGTGGTTTGTTTTAGCTAACCTTTATTTTGCAGGTGTTAGTTAGATTTTCGTTCTTTTCCTTTTCATGTAAAGTTGTGCAATTAGAATTTTAGAATTATTGTTATGGGGATTAGGATGAGCATTAGTCATAAGATCCTATCTTGTGCACCATATGAAGCCTTGGAGCATCTACCTTTCAACCATCCAAAAGAAGGAACCAAAAGAAGAAAAGAAGAAGAAAAAAGAAAAGAAGAAAGAAGAATAAAGCATGAACACCCCCATAACAATGAATTTCTTGTTTAATTGTAATTTAATTCATTTGTAATCCAGGTTGTATTAGAGCTCTGCCACCCAATATTTGAGTTTGAGTGTGCGATCACTGGCCTTTTATTCTTTTTGTGATTAGCTTTATAAATTGATTGATGATTTGTTATCTTTTGCATTAAGCATGCTTTTCCTAATTTCTTCCTTGCTTATGTATTGCCTAGATGTGAATTAGGCTCTTTAGGAAAAAATAAATCTTTTACCCAACTTAATAATTCAAATTAAAAATAAAGAACTCGTAACCTCACCTAAAGCTTAGGTTTAAAATCACCCCCTTAACTGGATGAGTATTTCTTTTATAATATCATGCACAAATGCATCTTATTTCACTCTTGATTGGAGGACTTCCACCTTTACCAGAGAAACTTTGCTTGACATTTGATAGCCATGGTGGAAACACACCTCCTCTCTTCTCGCTAATTTTAGCTAATAACTTTATTTCTCATACATTAGGCATATGAATCTTATTAGTCTGAGTCAAAATAATTATCCAAAAATGAAAATAAAATGAAATTTAAATTGCATTAGATTTAGGTCATTTGAAGCATGCCCTTTACTTGATCTAGTCTCTTTAGGGAGTGAGTTTAAGGACTTAGTCTTTTTCTAAAGAAATAATAGCCTAGCTATCTTGCATAAGCATAAAGACTTTCCTACATGTATTTAAAATTATAGGAGGAGTTAGTTGGTGGCCACCCCTAGGTGGTTGTAAGTCTAAGCTATCGAGTGCTTTGTTCTCTATTATGGAGGCAAACCAATTACCCATTTTTTATCTTAGATTTAGGTTGTGCTTTTCGGCCCTCGCCAAAGCTCCCTAGATTTAGGTTCTAAGGTTGCTTCTCCCCTTTGTGGGTCATAAGAATAATTCCTCACCTCTTAGGCATTTTCTTGATCTTGTGTTAAAGAATCATAAATTCTAAATTTCTAATAAAAAATTCAACTTAAATAAACTAAATCAATTTTAAAAATATAAAGCCCAACTATAGGATAGTTTGAGATGCTCGTTAGGTTTCCTAGTATCATGGGCATCTCCTACTTATCTTTCATTTTGGCTTTGATAATAACTCCCTCTTTTGAGCAATCTCATTTGATCTTCAAACATGAACTAATCGATTGATAGTCCTTCCCATTGAAATCTTCAAAGACAACTATCATTTACCTTAATCGAGAGTTTTCCTAAGGGATCTCATTCCTTAGGATGTAATTAACTATAGGGACTTGCCCTTGTAGGGAACTTAACGAACCCAAATTAAAATAAACCATGCTTTACTTTTCCATGTAAAGTAGTGGAAGAATCTCTAGTACATATGCAGACCCATCTTTCTTGGGAGTCCTTATTAAGGTGATTAGGTCCATTAAATGGTAGTGACTTCTATCTTTCAAGATAGTGCACTATTTCTTTGATGACATACTCGATCACCTGAATAAGCACATCTGCAGATCTACGTGGCATCCTAAAAAGACAAATTTTTATATGCTTGCCCGCTTCATTTCTCACCAACAGATTTGAAGGCGACTCCCATGTATATGAATTTTTCTACACACTATTATTTCCCATTCTTTAGTCTGAACTAATTTTTCCTTCGGAAGATGAGGTATTCATTCATGTAGACACTCTTTTTGGGTTGACTAGAACACTATCATTTAGTATATATTCAACTTGTTGATACTTCCTTTCTAGCTAATCCTTGAAGACATAACAATCTTTGATAGAATGACTGATCATCCGATGATAGGGATAGTAATTTGGATTATTGACTTGATCAGCTTCTTTAGGAATTTTAATTTTGGTAATTGTAGACCAACTTTGACTACTTACCGAAATAATTTAGCCACACTATCCTTTCTAAATGAATAATCTTTGTTCATCTTTTACTTAAGATGGCTGCATCCGTTCATCATCTCTTGTTGCTTGTTTTGGATGCTCCCCACGACTTGGAAAAGTCTGTGGCTTGCCACTGCCTCCTAATACCAAATTTGGTTGTGGATTAGAATAGATAGGCTTCTTTCCCTTATCATCATTGTACATTGTCTATTTTCCTTTATCCACATTATAAATCACCTGCTTTTCACCATTTGAGCTATAGGAAGAGGCATGAGTTTTATTTCTTCTTAAGTTTGAAGGCTTATTTCTCTTTGCCTTATCTATATATATTTCAGACTTAGGGTGATTCAGCTTTTCAAATTTAGCCACCCTATCAAGCAAGTCCTGGAATATTGTAATCGACGCCATACATAAAAATGGTGCCATTTTATCATCCATATTATCCATTAGCAATTGGATCTCATGTTCTTCTTCCAATTGTTGCTCACATTTCATACTTAGGTTATGCCAACGACTTATGAATTTTATCACCGACTCATCTTTTCTCCTTTCAGCAAGGCAAGCTCAACGATTGTGATTTTCTTGATTGCACTGGTGAACCTCTTCATGAATATGGTCTCCAACTCAGCAAAGATTTTAACTGAATAATTCAACAATTTTGAATACCACTCAAAAGCAGCTGAAGTCATGCTACTAACAAACTGACAAAAAAGCAGCGCATCATTCCCTCCCGTGTTACCACAAGTAGCCTTGAATTAGGCTAGATGTTGCTTTAGGTTACCAAGCCCACTAAGAGTATTAAATTTTAGCACTGAGTAACCTTTTGGGTATGACACTTGATCATATTTAGCTAGGTAAGCGACCCTTACTCACCAACTTTTCAGCTACTCTAAAGCTATGACTGCCTATATCTTTTCATTGATTATTATTTCTAGTTGAGCGGTTGTTACTGTTCCAGGTGTGCTAGTTATATTTTAAATTATCGATTGAAGAGGTAGTTGGTTAACTTCATTCCTCGCTTCATGTGTAGCATGCACTGTAGGACCTTGAGGTACTAGAATGACTGGTGGTATAGAAGTTATATTATTAGCCACCTGTTGATTAGCAAACAAAATAAGTGATGCATTCAATGTGATATTCTTCTATAACATCTCCATCATGATATTCATTTGTACCATAATATCATTCATCTTGGTACCAAGCTGTGCAATTTTCTTGTCTTTGACTTCCATTTGATGTTGCATTTCTCTTTGCACTCTAGCTAGCGCCAAGATCAATCAATACAGGCTCTTCTTCTTCCTTTATTTCTCATTGTTATTCTGCTCCTTTCTCATCTTCAAGGGAAGAACTTGACTGTTATTCTCCTTGTGCAATCACAGGGGTAGTTGTTGCTAGGGTTGAACGATGATACTGAGTATAAAAGCGTGTACCAGGCTCATCATTTCATGGTTCAACCATATAAACAACGTCAACGCTCATGACCTATTTCTCATTTTGATCTTGTTCTTCTTCCTCTGCAGTAGAAATTGAAGATCTATCTTCTACTTGCTTCTGTGAAGACTCTTCTTCTTAAACATCAAATTCAGGTTCAGGTTCCCTGGATCCATGTTGCTGGTGATGGTGCTGAGTGAAAAATTTATCTATATATATGATCATATAGACACCTTCCACTTCCATAGTATCCTCTTCATTGCCTTCTTTTTGCACATGAATTTTTGATCGACATTTCTAGTGGATCTCTGGTTTAGTGTATGGAACAAACACTTCCATTAAAGGACTGCGATCAAAGTCAACGTTCTCTTGTGGGGGTGAATCTGATTAATGATGGGATCCCCTAGAGGATTCTCCAAGGTGTCGATCATCATGTCTTTCATCAGTTATATCCCTTCTTTTAGGTATCCACTTCTGATAAGTTATTTTTAAGGTGGATTTTTGAATATGTGTATCAGATGTCACACCTTTTCCATTCTTTGAATTTTATTACGAGGCATTGGCCTCCATATCTATTTATCCTTTCAAACGGATCTTTTGGCAGTAGATTCTTGGACATGTGATCCGAGTGTCACTCTCCGATGCTCACCGCCTGAAGCATACTTGACTTGATGACTGGTTACCAGAAGAGATGGCAACCTCCTTAGTAGAGCTTCAGTATTTTCACTCACCACAGGCCTCTAAAATTTTCTTTTTCATTAAGTCTTTACCCTTGGCCATTTTGAGAACTTTGTGTATTCTGACAGACAGTATTTCATGCTATCTCCTCTGTGATTGTGGAGCTTAATGTTGTTGGTTCCAGAAAAACTGCTTCACTTCACCAATAGAGCTATTTCTTTTTACCTATTTTAGATTATCAAAGTTATTGTGGGTAGGAATACTCACTTTTGGTGGCAGTATTGTTTGTTCACTAGGCCATTCAAAGGGAATCTGTTGAGCCCTCAGCTCAGCATTTCTTCTTCTTCTCTACCTTCTGGTTAATTTGCTTCCTGATGAGGAAGCTTCATGATCATGCTTTCCAAGTACGAAAAGCCCAATCGATGAAGCAATTGTATCATGAGGCGTTAAATACACAGTTTTCCCACTGACGGTTCTTTTCATCACAGGGGCTTCAGATTGGCCTAGCCTTTTAAAAACTAAAGTTTTCTATTGGGAGAACTCCTTAACAACGGTTGACTACTGAACTGATTGGTGAACATGGCTAGTAAGAGTTTCAGTAACTTGAGGCCTTCTAGCATGGCCTCAGACTAGTGTACTACGGGTGGGTACTTTAGGAGTTGTAGCTACAATAGCTAAGAAATTCAAGTTACCAAATTGAATGGTAACCCCAACATCTCCTATGTTGATGATGGCATTGGCTAGGCAGTTGTTCACACCATGCCCTAACTGAACAGTGATAGGAGTGCTCTGTAGATCCATTCTGTAAAAGTGAAAGATGGAGATTAATAATTAGTAATTATTATTTCATCCCATACTTTCAAAATACAGAGGTACTACAGAACAAAATAATAGTGTAATAAAAATATACTCTACAGAATAATTCATTCAACATAGAGCCTCATACATTAGTAATTTGAATTTATTACACATTTAAATCACCATTTTTTGTTTTGAATTTTCAAATATTTTATCGCTACTATAGCACATATATGACTAGCCAAAGATGGAAAGAGAATCTCGTCCCTAGCGGAGTCGCCAGAAATCTGTGGGCTCTAAAAATTTGCCATAGACTTCTCGATGATTGATAGTGATTTAAGAGTGTTAGTGTAATTTTCAGAAGGCAGATGGAATAGTAGATAAGACACTACCCAGAGATTTTGTCATTTTTTAGTGAGGACTTTAGATCTATTCCAGGTTTCCTATAGGCGTAAGCCCCTATAGTTAATTACCCTCCCAATAAGTGAGAGAGAACTTTCAATTAAGGCTAGTCATTATGTCACTTAATGCATAGCATATAATAGCAGCATATGGAGTTTTAGAATTTAAAATTATGGAATTCATCATTTCAGCTTAAACTGGATGGTTAGGGGAATGATGACAAGCCCAATCTAGATCCCATGGTTTTGTCATCCTGGGCAATCATGGTCCCTAGTCTACTTAGTTAGAGAAGATAGTGACCCAACCCAATCAAGGATCCTTATCAATAACACATGTGTTACGTCCCAAGAAATTCTTGTAGACACGGGGTGGTGTTTGTCAAGGAGACAAGCTTAAGTCTACCTGATGATGAGGGTTGTTTGCCAAGTATATCCTGATGATTCACAACTCAAAGGGTAGAGCCATGGGAGCATGCCATGCGTGATCATAATATAATGGGGCCTTACTGGCCAAACCACCCAATCAGAGTACTCTGGTCATAACTACATCATCTATGGACTACCCAAGCCTTGGTCAAAAGGATATGGTCCCATGGCAAGATTGATTGAGAGTGAACATAGTAGAACACTTGATTTGACACTAGCTCCTTTATGAGCTAGAGTTTTCTTAATTTGTCACCTCTGATAAATAATTACAGAAGGTGGATAGATTGAGTTTTGCTTTAAGCTTTTAATGATAGAATTTTATTTAAGCATTTTTAAATTGATATTTAATTTGAGTTAATTTGATTTAAAAATAGAATCATATTTTGATAGGAATATCTCCTCCGGTTGAAATCACTATTCAACATAGCCATGATCATAGTTAATTGATTGACTCTAATATATTTGAGAACTTTAGATCACAACTCGCTTAGCTCTTAGAGGATCACTATCACCCAAATAGCTTCTAGATATTTTACTAAGTTGAACTTTATATAATTTTAGCTTTTGTTAACCTGCACCACCCTAAGACTAAACCGAGATCAACCCAAGACATCCTCGACAATTGAATCTAAGCATTCAACATAGTGTCAGGGCACATCCGGGTGTATTTGAGAATGCCTTAATTAATGCATTTTGTTTGCTTGTACGATGTGTTACGAATCCAGTGGCATAAGATGTATGTTTCATTCATTTAAAAGCTTGCATATATCTTTCAATGCTTAAGTTAAGCTATTGAAAATATCATGCTTTTATATTTGCAAGCTCACATAAATTGAAGTGCTTGAATATTGTGTTTACTTGAAAATGATTGTAAAGAGTTCACTTTATTTAAGTATTTACACATGTCTTGAAGCTATAAATTTGAAAGATAATTTAATTTACTATTTTACATAAAAATTCAATCCCTAAGAGATACTTCAGTGAATCAATGGAGTGTAATATTCAAGTTGATTCCTCCTCTTTTTGAAGGTTCCTCATTTGACTTGTTTCTTATTTTCATAAATAAGGCTATAGATTTCTGCATTTTTATGAAACATCCTTAGATATCTCCATTTCACAAGTGGGTAAACCCATATTATGAATATAGACACCTTCTTCTCTTTTCAATTCAACCTTTAACTCCATAGGATTTCTCCATGCAAATGTTTGTTTTCAACTAGGTATTACAGCCGAAACTTCAAATACCAAAATTTTAAGTGCTTCAATTGGAGTTACTTATGTTATGACATACATAGGAACTTATTCAAACTCTCCTACATTCATGTTTCCCGCCCTTTTTTTTGTGAGAGTGGGTCCTTTATTACTCCCTCCAATTTCTATAATTAAGGCCAAGAGGGGGTCTTACATTTCATTCCATTTGTTTGAAGAGTTGGAGTGTTTAAAAGAGAAGGGTTAAAAATTTTAGTGGGCTTTCAACTCCACTTAGATAAATTTTGTAAGTATTTTTCACCTCTCTTTTTTTGTTTTACTTTTGTATTCATTGTATGTTCTTTTCCCTCCCTCATTTTTTTTCTTGTTTGAAGTTTTAATTTGAATTTACCTTTAGGTTTCCTTTTAACATTCTTAAGAGTTCTTTTTTTTCCATTTTTTCTAAGTCAAAAGATTTGACAAATTTTAAAGATTTTGGCTTGGGGAGCATATCTAACATATGTTATTTACGGTATGCCCTAATGAGCATAACAAGCATTGTCTTGCGACACCACAGCCAATTTTTCATCTCATCACACCCTAATGAGCACGACGAGGCCTTCAAACTTGCAAATATACACAAGCATATATACATCCATATCACACATGTTCTCACTTATTTCTTCTGTGTGTTATAATGATCAGCAAAGAGATGGAGTTGGCGATACCAGAAATTAAGAGAAGAACTTGCCTAATGACGGTATTCCTCTCCAGTTGTCGTAAAGGAAAAAGGTCGAAAAGGGAGATAGAAAAGGAGATGTCAGAAATTGGGAGAAGAACCTGCCTAATGATGATGTTCCTCTCTGATTGCGATAAAGAGAAACTGGAAAGGTAATGGAAAGGGTGATGCCGAAAACCAAGAGAAGAACTCGCCTAATGATAGTATTTCTCTCCAGTTGCAGTAAAGGGAAATTGAGAGAAATAGGAAGGGATTTTCGGCCAAAGATTGATTTCGAAAAAGGGAATTTCAACCAATGGTTTAGCTAAAAGGAAATGAGGGGAATGGGGAGGATTTTTGACTAGGGCTTGAAGGGATTGTTGGTTTGGTGTGTTTGTGAGGAGAAAAAGGGGAATGATGAAGAAGAAAGGGAAGAGAGCTTGCCTTTTCAGTTTTGATAAGGGGAGGAAAATCAGAGAGGGGAACAGTTCCTTTTTCAGTTTGGATGAGAGGGAAGTGGAAGAGGAAATATCGGCCTCTTTTCAGTTTCAAGGAAGAAAAACTTTATGGCTTGTGGTTGAGAAGAAGAATAAGGGAAGAAGAGGGAATGGTTGGAGCATGGAGCTTATGTGAAGGGAGGAGCGAGATGCATCAACGAGAGGAGGATCGTCAGCCAATCGCATGAGAGGAGATCTGAGTGTGTTTCTATGTGCATGAAGAGGAGTAGGTCGAGCCATTTGCGAGAGAGAGTCGCATCGATCAGTGGGATTTAGGGCTAGGATTAGATTTAGATTTTTAAATTGATTTTTAAATTAATTAATTGACTTTAATGTGAGCATTATGCCAACATGATTATATAATTAATATATAAATTAATTTAATATTATTCTGATGTTCTAAACATAATGGTGCAATCCGTTTCACAATCAGAGGTCGTTTGGTTCAAGTCGGCGTCAAATTGAGTCCCTTTTAGCTCAAAATGTGCATTATCATTTTCGATCGCTCGATTTTCATGTAAACTTATCTGCATTGAGTGTAAACAGTCTTACTTGATAGATTTTGATATTTTGAGGCTAACGGTTTAATCAATTTCATGAACAGAGGTCATTTGGTTTACGTCGTCGCCTTTTGACCTCAATATGTGTGCAAGCACATTGATGACTCGATTGCTTGATCGGTTGATCATCAAGCTGTGTAATATTTATATTCTAACCATTTTCGATGTTCAACGAACATGATGGCAAAGTCCGCTCATCTATCGGAGATCATTTGGGCTGATTTTGGTGACGTCCCGTATATTTTAGCCTCGATTTGCACGCTATCACTTTCAATCATTCGATATTTGCATAGACTCGTCTAAATTGAGGGTAGATAGTCTCATTTGATAGTTTTTTATATTTTAAAGCTAACAGCATGATCAATTTCATAAACGGAGGTTGTTCGGACATCATCACAACTTCCTGACTCTGATATGTGCGTCGACACATTGATAGCTTGATCGCTTGATCGATTACTCTTTAGATTATGAAATATTTATATTTTGACCAATTGTGACATTCTAAATGTGATGGTGAAGTCTGTTCATAACTCGAAGGTCATTTTGACTATTTTTGGTGACATCCATATTTTGAGCCATTAATCGCCACTTTCAAGTCCATTGAATTCTAATTTGTCGTCTTTATGGCACATATATGGAGGTCAATGGAGGTTTCTTTTGAGATTCCAAAAATAGAAATGAGAGATGCACATGAGAGAGAGAGAAAGAGAGAGAGAGAGAGAGAGAGAGAGCTAGCATCTTCAGTTTTTGCTTGCCCTTTTCTTTGTAGTTTTCTGCATTAGTTTTGAGATCAAATCAATAAAGGAGGGAACATTTGAGAGAACAAGAGAGTGGAAGCAGTTTCATTCCTTCGGATTAAGCGAGCATCCATTTTGGGAGGAATGAGTCGAGTGAGTGGGATAGAGGTCGGGTTAGGTTTTTTAGATGTAAATAGCTTTTTTTTTCTAAGTATTAATCTGTCTTAATATGAATACTATGGAATATAGGTTTATATATATATATATATATATATATATATATATATATATATATATATATATATATATATATATATATATAATTCAAGGTTATTTTGATATTTTGAATGCAATGATATAGTCTATTTCATGATCAGAGATCGTTTGGTTCAAGTCGATGTAGAATTGGGTTAATTTCAGCTCAAAATACGCTTTATCACTTCCGACCACTCAATTTTTGTGTAGACTCATCTTAATAGAGTGAAAATAGTCCTACTTGATAGATTTTGACGTATCAAAACTAATGGTGCAATCAATTTTATGAATGGATATCATTTGGATATCGCTTGCCTTACTTCGATATGCGCTACACATTGACATAGCTTCGGGGATTTTTTAGATTGTGAATATTTATATTTTGACTAATTTTAATGTTTTGAATGTGATGGTGAAGTCCTTTTGTTGATCAGAGGTCATTTAACGCCGCATTTCACAGCCTCTGTGTGTCAGCGCATTGATAGCTTGATTGATTGATCGGTTGATCATTAAATTTTGCAATATTTATATTATGATTAATTTCAATATTCTGAATGCAATGGCAAAGTCCGTTCATCGATCAGAGTTTATTTCAACTGATTTTGTCAATGTTTTGATCTCATGCATTACATCAAAGGCCAATTTGAATTTTGAGCTCGACTGACCGATGTATCACGCATGCGGTCAACAAATGAATAATGGTAAGAAAGTGTAGATAGAATTTATGAAGCCCTAAGCATCCATACTTTGGAGATGAATATGAAGACCTCCATTGACTTTTCTTTTCTATCGTTAGTTTTAGGCTAAGTTGTATAAGAACAGAGCTTGGATGTTTGTTTTCTTCTTCTTCTTTTTTTGAGGGAATATATGGAATCACATACACCTTTTTTATTATATTATTTTGATCAATTAGTATGTTTACATTATATGCACAATAGAAATTACATGTTATCATAGGTTTATTCGATGATATTATGATTATTGAATGTTGTCATGTATTTCGATAGGCTTTTAGGAAATAAATTTTCTATCCAACTTAATTAATCAACTTAAATTAAAGATAAATGCAACTCATAATTTTATTTAATTACAATTTTAGGTATAAATAATAAAATCAACTAGAAACTCTTAGAATTTGTGAAACATATTGCATATTCTCTCGTCTCCCTTGAATTAGGCTCTTTACCCATTGCACATAAAGGACATCTATTTAGTAAGGATAAATACAATTTTGGGGAAGCTTGCCTTCTATCATGATTTCTCCTATGACTTGTTTCTAAATAAATTTCATTGTAGGTATGATTATATGCCAAAGCCTTGTCATGTGATTATATGTTTACAAATATTTAAAAATTTGAAATCTTGCTGCATTAATTAGAAGCATTTCTCATACGAATCATAATATTAAAGCTTAGGGGCTATTTGGTTGGAAGAATTTGGAATGCAGTGTAAAGTAAATGTAGGGATTTTAACTTTTTTGGTGTTTTGTCTGAAGTAAATTAAATTTTCAAGGTAATGTAATGTATTCCAAATACATTACATAAGACATTTTTAGTGTATTTGGAATTCGTCAGATTTGGGAAAATTCCAAATACACCGCCATCAAAGTGATGCATTATTATGGATCGCCGCCGCCTGTATCCGCCATCGCGCCAAAACCTTCAAACGCCGCCCGTCGGCCATCGTCATCGGGCATCAAAACCTTTAAAATACTTTACACTATATTTTTTTACCAAACAGAAAAAAGCAAAAGTCATGAATTCGTAAAACTCTCAACCAAATAACTGTAAAGTAATCCTTTTACAATGTATTCCTTTTACACTGTAGACTCATCTTAATAGAGTGAAAATAGTCCTACTTGATAGATTTTGATGTATCAAAACTAACGGCGCAATCATTTTATGAACGGATATCATTTGGATATTGTTGCAGCTTCCTGACTCTGATATGCGCATCTACACATTGATAGCTCGATCGCTTGCTCGGTTGATCGTTAGATTGTGAAATATTTATATTTTGATCAATTTTAATATTTTGAACGTGATGGCAAAGTCCTTTTGTTGATCAGAGGTCATTTGGGCAACGTCGCAGCCTCACGGCTCTGCTATATGTGTCAACGCATTGATAGCTTAATTGCACGATCGGTTAATCATTAAATTCTGTAATATTTATATTCTGATCGATTTTAATATTATGAACGCAATGACAAAGTTTGTTCATCGATCAGAGTTTATTTCGACTGATTTTGGCGATGTTTGGTGCATCTTAGCTCTGATTTAGGAGCTGTTACATCAAAAGTCTGTCGAATTTGAATTTTGAGCTCGACTCGACTGATGTATCACGCATGGAGGTCAACAAATGAATAATGGTAAGAAAGTGTAGATCTGAGAATCCCTATGAAGCCTGAAGCATCCATACTTTGGAGATGAATATGAAGACCTCCATTGACTTTTCTTTTCTATCGCTAGTTTTAGTTGTATAAGAAAGAGCTCGATGTTTGTTTGGGGAATATATCGAATCCCAACCACACCAGCTTTTTATTATATTATTTTGATCAATTGGTATGTTTACATTATATGCACAATAGAAATTACATGTTGTCGTAGGTTTATTCGATGATATTATGATTATTGAATGTTTTCATGTATTTCGATAGGCTTTTAGGAAATAAATTTTCTATCCAAGTTAATTAATCAACTTAAATTAAAGATAAATGCAACTCATAATTTTATTTAATTAAAGTTTTAGGTATGAATAATAAAATCAACTAGAAACTCTTAGAATTTGTGAAACATATTGCATATTCTCTCGTCTCCCTTGAATTAGGCTCTTTACCCATTGCACATAAAGGACATCTATTTATTATGGATAAATGCAATCTTGGAGAAGCTTGCCTTCTATCATGATTTCTCCTATGACTTGTTTCTAAATACATTTCATTGTAGGTATGATTATATGCCAAAGCCTTGCTAAGTGATTATATGTTTACAAATATTTAAAAATTTGAAATCTTGTTGCATTAATTAGAAGCATTTCTCATACCAGTCATAATATTAAAGCTTAGGGGCTATTTGGTTGGAAGAATTTAGAATGCAGTGTAAAGTAAATGCAGGGATTTTAACTTTTTTGGTGTTTTGTTTGAAGTAAATTAAATTTCGAAGGTAATGTAATGTATTCCAAATACATTACATAGATCATTTTTTGGAATTCGCCCGATTTGGGCAAATTCCAAATACACCGGCCAATGTAAAGTGATGCGTCGTCGTTGTCGTCGCCGTCCATACCATCACGGGCCAAAACCTTCAAACCGCCGTACCGTCGTCAAGGCCAAAATCTTCAAAATACTTTACACTTATATTTTTTTACCAAACAAAAAATAAAGTCATGAATTCAAAACTCTCAACCAAACAATCAGAAAAGTAATCCTTTACCTTTCTTTTACACTATATTCTTTTTACACTGCATTCATTTTTCAGCCAACCAAACATCCTCTTAGAGAGTGAGTTTAATTTCTTAGATTTATTTTTTAATAAATAACATTTTAGTCATCTTGAATTATATAATATTGACTAGATAATTTTGAAGCATAGGTGGTGTTAGTCACCCATCTAGTTGGATTATGAGTCCAAAATAGTTAAGATATGTTTATATTCTTAGCTTGGAGTGTATCAATATATCTTTTTTTTCTTTTTTGTTAATTAGGTCAAGCTTCTAACTTATGTTGAAGCCCCTTCAATTCTAGAATTTGAGGTTACATATTTCTCTCTTACTACAAATATAAGTTTTCAACTCTTAGGCACTCATATAATATTGTGGTATTGGGACATAACTCCTAGCATTCTAATAATTTGTCAGCTCAAATTAAATGTAAATCTCAATTTCTAATATATAAAGCCCAACTTTAGAATAGAATGAAGTGTTTACTAGGCTTTTCAATATCAAAGCACTTTCTACTTATCATTCTTCAAAATCTGTTAAGAATTGTTCTTGTTTCAACCATCCCATTTGACTTTTATATTTAGTAGTATTGACATAAACTTAAAATTTACAAGGATAATAATGAATTATTTTAACAAGAGTTTTCATAAGAGATTCCTTCTTAAGATGAGAGATTACCCTTATAAGAAACTTGCAACCCAGTCTAAAATAAACCTTACCTTATTTTAAGAAGAAATATTTGGAACATGTAGACCCATCAGTTTTAGGAGTCTTTATTAAGCACTTAAATCTTGCGCGGGATGATATTTCTATCATTTAATATAATATATTACTCTTTGATATGTCATATTTGATCATTTAAATAAGTATCCTTAAGATTTGTGTGATGTCTATCCCATTATAATTACCACATATTTCAAGAAAAATGCCATTAAATTACTCATAATTTTGTAAAAATTTTAAGTACAAAATCATTTTTTTAAAGAAAGAAAGTTCTTATCAAAATTATTTCAACTTTTCTATGATACCAAATTTGATGGTGGGGAGATACTTTTTTATAAGATTGTTGATTGATCATTGCTATAAATGTTTTCTAGGAGTGGAGGTATGATTTAGAGATAATGGTGTAAATCAAAGATCTTTAGATTGGTGTAGAGATGGGAAAACAAAGACTAGCTACTTTTAGACATAATTTGTCCTAATTTATTTTACCTTTTTTGGAAATGGTTCTTAGTGTGTTTAAATTCAAGAAAATGAGATTTGATATGGAGCTAGATTTATGGACTTATGGAGGAGTGGAAAACAAGGATAGGTAATAAAGCACCTAGTCTTGGTTGACATCTTCAAAGAATAGTTTTCAAATCTCATAAAAGTTAGTCAAAAGAAAAACAATTTCTCCAAAATTTTCTTACACTTAAAAACTAAGTTATTTTACTCCAAACTAGCAATTTATATAGGTATTAAATTGATTATCAAACTATGATAGTTTCAAAGAAATGGAAAATAATATTTGAAGAGAAATAAGAGATATCCACTTCATAGAGGAGTTCCATAATGCTTTTAAATGTTTATAATTTCCCACCAATGCTTCTTTACAAAGGGAAGCCAAATATTGCCCAAGAAGAAAAATAAAAATAAAAATTATAATTAAAATTTCTTAATATTACTCTATGCATAGGCTTTTTTGAGAACTTGCTTGGATTTTAACTTTGGTTATTGCAATTAAATTATTAGCTTAATTTGCTTAATAGACATGATGTGTAATATCAAGAATTTTCAGTAAAGTGAATGATATCATGTCTATATATGTAGACCTAACAATAGGATCATATTCTTGAATAAATAGAATAGCATATCAAATCGTCCGTATTACGACTTTGAATGTATGTAAAATAGTCAATCAAGTGCAATAATAAAAAATAATAAATTTAAGTGAGAACCAAAAATGAAGTTTTTTTATTGAGTGTAAAATATAACAAAAGAAGCTTCTTTTGTAAATATGATTTTATTTTCTTCTCAAAATGAGTAGTAATAGAGGGAAACAATTCATATATTTTAACTATTGTTAAAACCAAAATTAATACTTTGCTTTAATAAAATCTTATTTAATTCCTTCTCAAGCCTTACTATTACTTTATCTTTTTATGAGAGTATATATGTGAAATTCATTATAATATATTTTTTTCTTAAACTTCAAATTGAAGTGAGATGTACAAATTTCTTTTACGTTTTCTATTAAATTTCAGTTATTAATTTTTTTTAAAGTTCTCTCTTAGGATTTATTTGGTTTCAAGTATTAAAGTTGATGTATTATAAGAGTGAAATGTTGTAAAGTAAATATAAGAATTTTTTATCTCTTAATATTATTTGGGGTATTATACAAATGGGCCCTAAAAAATCCATAATCCGAATACTCCCAATAAAATTTACCAAATAAATAAATAAAAACTTAATGAATCTAAGTCTATGACAGAGCGAGAGATGTGTTATGAGTCGTTAGCAGGGTGGGAGGTGAGATCTCATATCTTAAGCAATGTATAATAAAGAATAACAAGACACTATGGATTACAGAATGATGATGACATGCGATGAGTCACAACTTAAAAATAATATTAGAGAATACGTGAAAGAAAGATGTGTCACATGTCTATCAATAAATATATGAATCATGTTCGAATACAATAAATGAAAATAACATAAAATAGAAAAAAGAGGTATAAAAATACACAAAAGTTTTAACCAATTTCATTTAATTGATGGCTACTTATTGTAGCTTTTAAGAACTGCCTAATTTGATAGTGAAGTTTTTTTTTAAATTAAGTATTAAATTAATATAAATTTAATTTTAAAGTATATTTAAAAAAATTAACTTTTTAACGCTTAACGAGACCGCCAACCATTCGCTAAGGGCTTAAAGCCAATCGACCAATTATCGGAGACTAAGCCGCGACAGCTGGCCGCCAATTAGCGAATAGAAGAGCCGCCCAAAATCGCACGGCTCTATTAATTTTAAGTATAGCAGTCGAATCAAGAAACTCATCCTGCTTTTCTTCTTTCTCCCCGACAAAAGACCCCTCGACCGTGACATCCCGCAAGCATTTGTGGTCGATCCTAGCTCCACCACCCCTTTTTGGCTCCACTTTCCGCTCCTGGCTCCACCTCGCAATCGGCTGCACCTCAGACGCGATCTATCCTTTGCTCCCGGCTAAACATAAGTTTCTCACATTTTGAAATACCTTTTAGTTTTTATTTTGAAAGGTTATGCAGAAATAGGATTTGTGAATTTCCTAGGGACTTTCAACTAATTGTGCTTAGTTTGTTTGAAATCTCAGAAGGATGGATAGTGTAGTACTCTTTCATCTATATAGAAATGTGTGAGCATAGAAGTGTAATTAAGGTCGAGTTGATAACGTGTAATTTTGTGTCAAATATGTCTTTCATCATTTTTTTTATGTTATGTTTTGTTTAAAAAAGTTCATTAGATTAAATTTTCAATGAGTTAAGCACAAATATTATAGGTTAGTTTCTAAGCATACTTTAAGATGAGTCAAGAGCTCATTTCATTGATACTTTATTATGATGGGCAACTGATCATTGATGATCAGTTTATTCCAAGTTATGTCGGTGGAAGAAATCATCCTATGCGAGTCTCACATCACGCAAGCTTAGAAGATTCAAAACAAAAAGTGTTGAGATCACTATGCTATGATGTAGATAATTTTATAATGGAGCTAACGTGTCATTTCTCTGTTGACACGGGATTTATAGCATCTACGGTTTATGATGATGAAGTCTGTAGTGTTGCAGTAGATGAAGCTTCCCGTCAAATATTGATTCTTTATGTGGAAGTGAAGCCACACTATAGTACTTCAGTTGCAATTGATATTGATTTCATGCATCATAATATTTCATCTAATTAACATGATTTTTGTAATAGCAGTTGCAAACAAAGCTAGGAATCGAACTAAGGTTAGGTTTCAAAGTTTTGTTTATCTAAATTTTATGGTTCAGTCTATCTTGAGTTCTATTTTATTGATGTTAAATTTCATTACACATAAATCAAATGCCTATCGAAGCACAATTGCATGAGCAACCCAGTGCATCTAGGTTTCTATCTGATGATGAGTATGAAATAATGAGTAATGAATCAAGTAATGCATCTGAAGATAGCAATGATGTTGAGGATTCTCTCCATAGTAATACCAGTTTATGTGACAACAATGCTAATCACGACCTTATTAGGAATCATTCACTTGGGAGCTCATAAATAATGAAGATATGATATGTAATAACGGTTATGTCCATACATGTGAAACCACACAAGATTGGGATGCAGATATTGTGTTTGATGGTCTATCTAACAGTGCAATTTTTTCAGATGATATTCAACTTCCAATTGAATTATGAGAAGGTATGTATTTCTCAAATAAGAAGGAGCTTCAATTTGTCACCACTAGTTGGTCAATAATAAATAATATTCAATTTCTCACTATTACTTCAAATCAAAAGAATTTTACATTTGCATGTGCACAACATAGTAATTCTAGTAGATCATGTCAATGGCGCATACACTGTAGCAGAAGTAAATGGTTGGGAGGTGCTTGGAGAATATCAATGTTAGGTGCACCACATACATGCATATTAGTTGTTCTGGACATCGTCAATGTACATCTAAGTTTATTTCATAATGTCAGTTATGCGATCTCAAATATACTTGAAACCAAGAGAAATTATTAGAAGGATGGAATCAAAGTTTAATATTAAAGTATCTTATATGAAGGCATGGGATGCTATAAGAGTATTAGAGTAAAATTTGAGAGTTGGGATGACTAATATCGCTCTCTTGGCCTATTCATGGATTCATTATGCTCTATTTTGTCATGCATTATTTATAGAATTTTATCATCAAATACATGCAGGTTTCAAAGATTATTTTGGGTGTTTAGACCATCCATATCAGGTTGGGAATTTTGTCATCTAGTTTTGAGCATGGATGAGACATTCATACTTGAAAAGTATCATCATACGTTACTAACAACTATTGGTATTGATGCCAATAATATATTATTTTCACTTGTCTTCATTGTAGTTGAATCTGAAAATAATGAGTCCTGGCTCTGGTTCATTACGTGCATGCAACAACTATTGCTTATTGTTTCAACAATGAGTGATTTGTGTATTATTTCAGCTAAGCATGCAGGGTTGGTACATGGTTGTTGAGATGTATTACCTTGGGTTGCGCATCAACATTACTTAAGGCATCTCAAGGAAAACTTCAAAAAAGCAGTGAGAAGAATGGGTATTGTAGATGTTGAATTTATATGTAAGAAAAAATATATATGACTAGTAGTACAGATGACGTAAACATATTATATCGACATATGACAGACATAAAGAATATTAAAGCAGAGGCATACCAATGGTTAACAGAATGTGATGTGTGTAAGTGGACATTAGTTGATGATGGTGGTGTTTATACGGTACTATGACTATAAATGCTTCGAATGTTTCAATGGAGTGCTGCAGGGATTGCCAATTTAAGCCATAATTACAACGATTTATTATAATATTATCGATTTATTTTTTAAGAGGTCTGATATCACAAACTTGGGGAAGCAAATAATAAATTTATATTCTCTCCAAGAGCACAGATTGTGCTCAGTAGGTTTGAGCGTAAGGCTAAACATTATCCGTAGCCAGTTAATATTAATGCTAAAAAAGTGCAATTGTTTGACATGGGATGTCGATCCTTCAGAGTTGACTTTATAGTTGATCGATTATGTTTTCATATATCATGTGGTCATTCCATTGCTACTTTAGTCCATTGGAGACTGAATCATTTGGCCTACGTATCAAGATATTACATAATGGCAATGTATGGGCGTACATACTCCATAAACTTCCATGCTCAGATCGAAGTAATTGGTCAGACTTTGATGCGAGCAGGGAATGTATCCTTTTGCCAACCAATGTTAAAATAAGATTAGGTAGACCACACACAAGTAGATATAAGAACACTATGGATGAGAGTGCAGGAAAAAACAGTCGTATGTGCAGTATATGTAATCATTTGGTTATTACTGGATATCATGCCCACATAACCCGAGTAGTAGAAGGTTAATATGGTTAGTGTAGCATTATTTCATGTATATAGGTTTAGGAATATTTTGATGCTTTGATACTTTACCGCAATATAAATATTTCTGACTTCTAACATCATTCATTTTTCTTTATTCTGTATAATGGACATGGAGCTATCCAGTGCACAGACGTCGGTAGAGGCAGGTGGTGATGATGCACCAAATCCATCACCTTCAAAGGTCCATCCCAGCATAGCCTCCTTCCATGGTAGACATAGGGTCGCACATCTAGATTCAGTATGAATTTAATTTTTAATGCTTTCTATCAGAATATTTTCACTGCTTACATGAATTGACATGTTTTTTTATGTTGCTGGGAACTATTTTAGAGGTTAATTCACATCTCTTTATGCTAAGGAGTGACCCATTAGTTTCATGCGGTTCACATCTACCCTCCACATTGGGGTTGTATTACGTCAGTTAGATGGACTACATTCAATTGGACCATTACTTGTTGACTACATTAATTGAGTGATGGTCTCCTCAAACCAACACTTTTCACTTAGCTATCAATGATATAACTATTACATTGCAGGACGTTGCGATGATTTTGAACTTGCATGTAGATGGACCCTCGATCATTAGACCTATTATAGTTGGAGAGGAGAAGCGGTGACTAGGGGTGTGTGTTTGGTTGATTTGGATGGATTGGATGATAAATTTTTAGAACCAATTGGTTTTGGATTCCTAAAAATATTGAAAAAATGACCAAATAAAATATAAAACCAAACAAACCGAATAACAATTTGGTTCGATTATTTTGGTTTGGTTTTGATAAACCGAAGTTCATTATATTTAAAAATTATTTGCATAATATTTTGTTGTATAATGAACAAGTAATAGTAGTTTATATTTATAATTCTTACTATAAGCCTATACTATATAAATTAATATGTCCCAACCTTTCAAATATAGAGGCTCTCTTTCGAGGGACCTCAACAGCAGTAGCAACAGGAGTTTTAGTGGATTTGGCCTGTTGCACCGGTTGATATGCAATTTGTGCATGATTGTCTCGTGCAGGCCTAGCAGTAGTTTGAGTAGCGATTGCTGGGAAATCTATGCTACCAAATTGTATAGTAGCCCCAACGTCCCCGGTGTTGATGACAACATTAGTCAGACGGATGTTGGCTCCACGGCCCAGCTGCACAGTGAAGGGTGTATTCTGAAGATCCATCTGTGAAATGAAATATGGGGATTAGTAATCAGTAATTGACATATCATCCCACACTTTCATGATGCTGAGATATAACAGAACAAACATGATAAAATATGAAAATAAGTTCTGAATAAGAAAAGGTTTTCAAAACTTCAGAATTATGTTCATTATAAAAATAATTTTGAGTTTCAATCAATTTAACTTTATAAATAACTTTAAGTTTTTATTTTATTATACTCCGTTGCTATCATAGCTTTGATTTGACTAGCCAAATATGGAAAGAGAAATCCGTCCCCAGTGAAGTCGCGAGAAATCTGTGGGCTACGAAAATTCGCCACCGACCTCTCGATGAAGAGAGTTAATTAGATGTCAGTGAAATTTTCATAAGGTAGATGGAATAGTAGATAAAACACTACCCGAAGATTTTGCCCTTATTTGGTGAGGACTTTAGGTTTGGTTCCAGGTTTCCTATAAACACAAGCGCCTATAGTTAATTACCCCTCCCGATAAGTGAGAGAGAACTTTTGATTAAAGCTAGTCGTTAGGTCGCTTAGTGTGGCGTATAGTAACAACATATGTAGTTTTAAATTTTAGATTTATGGAATTCATTATATTTAACTTAAAGAGGATGGTTGGGGGAACGATGACGTGCCCGATCTAGATCCCATGGTTTCTTCATCCGCTTGGTAGTCCTAATACTTGGTCGAGGAGGTAGTGAACTTGACCAAAGGATCATTATCAGCAACACATAGGTTATGTCGTCCAAGAAATCTTTGTAGACCTGGGGTGGTGTTTGTCTAAGGAGACAAGCTTAAGTCTGCCTTAGCTAATAGATGGCTTTTTACCCAATCAAGTATATCCTATGGTTCACAACTCAAAAGATAGAGCCATTGGAGAGCATATAGCCTATAATCGTGATTGTGATATAGTAGGGTCATTTGGCGACAACCACCCAGTCAGGACTCGGTAATAGCGCATCATGTGAAGCTCTTGGCCATGCAGTTAGAGGGACATGTCCATCGGCATAAGATTATTTGTGAGTAAACATAGTTGTGTACTTGATTTGACTTTGGATCCTTTGTGAGCTAGGGTTTTCTTAATTTTTCACCTCCAACAAATAATTATGTAAGGCGGGTTAAATTTTTGGCTTTAAGTTTTTAATATTGAATTTCACTTAGACATTTACAACTCAATAATATTTTAAATTTTACATTTAGATTAAGATTCAATCTAAGTTAATTTGCTTTGAAATTATGTTCATATTTTGATTGAAGTATCCCCTCCGGTTAAATTTTTCATTGAATACAGTCATCATCGAGGTGGTTTATTATTCCGTTGTTTTAGATCCTGCCGATTCTATTAATTTAATAATAGAGGATCAGATCTGCTGTCATGTGACAGATTTAGCTTCTCATATATTTTATTAGGTTGAAGATATTATAATAACATAATTAGATTTTTTTTAAGTTTTGTTAACCTGGACTTAGTCCTAAGACCCAACTAGGAAGCAACCTACGCAGCATCCTCAGACACTTGAATTTAAGCATTCTGTGTAGTGTCGGGGCTTATGCGGATGTATTTGATTCAACATTAACTTAAACTTAAGAGATTTATATAATATTACTTAGTTTAACTGAATTTCATTGTAAGTATAAATTTTTGGATACAATTTTGAGAGCATTTCGGCAGCCTCCCGACGTCGTGCCCACATAGGAGGCTACAACAGGGGCTGGGCCTGCCCACCATGCTAAAAAAGGCATGCATGAGTGGTGTAAACACAACGGTTGAATGTGTCATTCCATTATGTCAAGAAAGACATGTATGGGTCTCTGAAGTACCTGTATGAAGTGCATATTTTTCTGTCATGCCATGAAAGGCGTATACAAGTACTTATAATTTGCAATGTCAATTTAACACATCAATTTTAACTTTATTGTTGAATTTTCATTAAACAGTTTATTAATCATATCAGTGTAAAAATTTGGCAATATTTCGGCAGTATCTCGGTGTCATCCCCTTATAGGGGGCTACTTCGGGTATGCTGGGCATGCCCACCATGCCAAGAAAGGTGTGTATCGGTGGTATAAACCATGGCCTGAATGCGCCTTCTCACCATGCCAAGAAAGTCATGTATGTGGCTCTAAGGTACCTGCTGAAACAGATTTCTCTGTCATGCCAAGAAAGACGTGTACATGTACTTATACGACGGTAATGTTAGATTAAATAATTATTTTATATTGTAGTATAGTTTATTATCAAGCCATGTATGTCCCCCTATCGGTGTGAAGTTTGCACATTTTGACATCTCGAGCCTCCCATAGAGTACCGTATCTTCGCGTGCAAGAAAGGTGTATATGGGTGGTATAAACTACGGCCTGAATGCGCTTTCCCACCATGCCAAGAAAGGCATGTATGAGTCTCTAAGGTACCTATTAAAATAGATTTTTCTGCCATGCCAGAAAGGCGTGTACTGGTAATTATACACAAGCAAGTACAAGTTTCCTGCCAAGAAAAGGCGATATCTGCAGATAGTCAACAAACAAACAGTTTCCAATCGCCAAGAAAGGCGTGTCTGTACTATGGTCAAAATAGGCTTGCAGTGCGGGTGTCTTGTGAGGAGCAGGCTCCAGAGCGTGGGAGTGAGCGATCGCGAACCCGCGCTGGGTGTGACTTGAGCAGTGGTGCATGAGTGAACAAGCGATCTTCTGATATTTTTACAATGACAACGGTTGTTTCATGAAAACTCTCGGGCATTGTAATGAGCGGGGAGAGAGAGAGAGAGAGAGGGGAGACCTTGAGAGGGAGCACTGCGGAAGCCTTGAGGATTGACTCAGGAGGAGGAATAGGAAAAATTAGGGTTTAGGATTTTTGGAGAGATATTTATAGGATTTGGATTTTTTACACCCACATCGTCACATAGATAATATATATGTTGATTTTAGGTTACTCTGATGTTTTGGACGCAACAGTACAATCTGTTTCACGATCTCGGAGGTTGTTTGGTTCAAGTCAACGTCAAATCGGGTCAATTTTAGTTCAAATTTGTGCATCATTGCTTCGTTTGCTCGATATTCGTGCAGGCTCATCTGAATTGAGTGCGGACAGTCTTATTTGATAGGTTTTGATGTTTCAATGCTAACGAAGTGATCAATTTCAGGAACAGAGATCATTTGGACAACGTCACAGCTTCCTGGCCTCGATATGTGTGTCAGTGTATCGGGGACCCTCCTTAATTGGTCGACCATCGAATTATGCAAGATTCCTCTTCTGATCAATTTTGACATTCTGAACGTGATGGCAGAGTCCGTTCATCGATTAGAAGTCATTTTGACTGTTTTTCAGTGATGTCAAGTGTATTTCAATTTTGATTTGGGTGTTATTGTATCCAATTGCTCGATATTCACGTTACTCGTCCGAATTGAGCGTGAATAGTCTCATTTGATAGATTTTGATATTTTGATGCTAATGGAGTGATCAATTTCATGAATGAAAGTCATTTGGGCAATGTCGTAGCTTCCCGGCCTCGATATACGTGTCAGCGCATCGGTGACCCTCCTTCTTGATCGGTCGACCATCGAATTATGAAAAATATTTATCCTGATCAATTTCGATATTTTGAACGCGATGGAGGAGTCCGTTCATTGAGCAAAGATCATTTTGACTGATTTTTGATGTTGTCGAGTGCATTTCATTTCGATTTGTCGTCGAAATCGTCACCTTATGAGCTCGACTTGACTTATACGCATGCATGGAGGTCAACAGTTGATCCATACTCGACCATCGCCTTTAAATGGGTGATTATACCTAAAGTTAATTTTTTAAAAATATTCTTAAAAGTTAAATTTATATTAATTTAATACTTATTTTTTAAAAAAAAACTTCTTTGATAGTAGAAAATTACAACTTTAATTTCTCAAAATATAAATATAAAAATGGTTTTATAATTTATTTTTTAAAAAATAAAGATGATTGACATATAATAAAATCCTAAAATTAGTTTATATTTGCATGACTTATTTTAGTTTAGAATGCAAAATGATGCTTCAAAGTTATTACAAATTTCTTATAAAATTAAAGTGATGTGTATATATATATATATATATGTTGTTTAGATTGGGTGAGCGACTACAGTACTTTAGTTCACATATTATTTAATCGGTGTGTTCAAGCCATGATGTATTATTTTTTATTTTACCGTTGTGAAACTTACAACCAAAGCCAGTTGACTTGGCCGAGGACCCCTCACTTGATATTCACTCAATAACTTATTCATCTTATGAGTAAGAATATTCTTATAATTAATCTCACAAAAATAATATAATGAGCTACACATTTATCAGCCACTCATATCGATCGCCATTTGATATTGCATGGAAGACGCATCCGCCGTCAAACTGGCTTTAATTCCATGTGGTATCATGTCTCTGTTGTGGAAATACTTGGGTCACTAACTATTTCTAAACTAAAATTTCAACCTTACGGCATTTAATTATCTTCCAGTCCGATCAAAACGAGCTGTTCTCCTTCCGCTAGCTGTATTCTACTTTGTCTTTTGGGACTGTAGTGGTGGAAGATATTGATTTTGTTGCTGAGGGGAGAGGGGGGAAGCTTGCGTTGTGGAAATGGAACCAAGCGAGGACGCGGAGTGGAAGATGGTGGCGCAGATGCGGTCTTTTGTTGAAGCTCAGGACCCAGCAGCCAAGGTTCCAATCTCCGTTGCCTCTTTCTTTCTGCGTTTTAAAGCCTGTGGTTTTGTTCATTGATCTACTGTCCAGCAGGAAAAAAAATAAACTTCTGAGTTCAGAGATTTTTCTTTGAACTTGGCTTAAGAAAAGTTTTCGGGTTTGTCTTACTATAATGCTTGTAGAAAATCTCTTTTAAGTATTTAATGAATTAATTTTAGTTTTTTTTTTCTTTTTCTGAGTGATTGTTTTGTTTCAAATACAAGTGGGGAGATAGGGATTCAGAATACTAGGCAAGGAGCTTGATCAACTCAAAGTGCTGGGCATTGGACATAGCGGTTGTTCCTTTCAAAAGAAATTCCGAAGAGAGCTCTAAAAGAGTTTCTTGGTCGGTTTAGGTTCTTTTACTGCCTAAGAATCTAGAAATGTCTTCTTTAGGCTTTTTTGTTCTGCTTGTTATAGTCTCCTCAATCTTTCCATAGTTCTGTAGTTAATCTTGTTGGGGTAGGCAAATTCTTTATTTGACCGAGCATGAATATCAACTCTTGATGCTTAATTTTGTCAGAATAGGCCAAATCAAAGTGGGAAACAAGTTTACGATAATGCAGAGAGTCATTATAAGATCAAGATCGTCATGTTAAATCAATACATGGACTCTAAAATTGGCTAATTGCCCAGATGGATGACATGAACAACCTAAATTGGTTGAAGGCCAGAGAGAACCAATGAGCTGTCTTCTTCCTTGCAGCACTACAGATGATCAAGTGTTTGGGGCCCCTAGTTTCTTTTCCCTTAGAATGTGATAGTCTCTAATCAAACCAATGTGCATTCATTACTGTGCAAATAATTTTAAAAGATTTGAACTTTCCTGACTCGCAATGAATTTTTAAGAGTACCGTTTTGCAAACCATTTATATTAGTTGTTTATCATGAGGAGAAGAACTTTTGTATGTAAAAATGGTTGGGCATTGTCATCATTTTCTGATAGAAGAAACATTTATCTATCACTATTTATGAGTTTGTTCCATCAAGATCTATGACTTGATATGCATTAATCATCGATCAAAGACATCGTGGCAATAACCATTGTGAAAACACCACCATGAGAGCATTGTTATTCACTCAAATAAGCCTGATTAGGGTCAGTCAATAGGGTTACCGAGCTGTACATCATTTGATCTCAGTTTATTCATGGGCGGGCATGATTTGTACCGTCTGTTATTGATAACTATGAAGAATTCTATATAAAAGTAGGATGTTATACGTGAAAACCATAAATAATCTCTAACATCACGGGAAATACATATACCTCAAACTTTGCTCTTGCCATAGCAAGATCTACATTGTAACAAGACCTATGTTGCATAAATATTTGCACTATACCAAGGCCCATGCTGCAACCAAACTTGTGATGTATCCATACTTATGTCACAGTCACCTCATGGCATGTTCACCATTAGTTGTTGACAACAAATGCAATAACTTATTCTTTTCTATTGTATTAACACTTTAGCAGTACACCTTTAAACTTTTCATATTAGTACAAGCTGTTCAACTAGATAGGACTCCATACTTTTCTCATTTTGGATTTTTCATATAAAAAATTTTGTCCATATGCTCCATTTATTTATTTACTTGTGTATGTAATTGAAAGAAATCAAGATAATTGCGATCTTGAGTTTGATTCTCACTTTACTGGGGATTCATTTCTCCATTGATTAACTGAATGTCAAGAAACATTTGATTATGGTAACTTCAACCCCTCTTTACAATACATGAAACACTAGGCAATTGTGCTCCATCTCATCCCATAAATTTAGTTCATTGGTAAATCAAGTCTTGGTTCTTACGTCTCTTGATTGGAGGAGCATAAGGTGCTTTAGATAAGCTTATACTTTGAAGGAGCGTGTTCAATGCAAATGAGGGATAAATGAAGGGAAATGAAAGCATTTTACTTGCGATAAAGTATGGTGTAAGCCTTATAAATTTTATAACTTAAATATTTAATAAATAAAAAATTTTGATTTAAAGATTAAATATAAGAAATATATATATATATATATATAACACTAATCTTTACTAAAGTCTAAGTAACATAAAAATATGAAATCAAATAAAATGAAATAAGCAAGTTACAAGTCAGTGTACGGCTTTAGTGAAGAGGAATGATGAAACAGAGAGCTAGAAGAGATTCTATAGCGATGCAAGAAGAATGTTGGAGATAGATGCCATGTGAGGGAGATGAAGGAAAGTCATGCTTACGTTTTTACCTTTTCTATGAACTTATTGGAGAAAATCAATTTGATTGGGCTTAACTCTTAAGAGATTAATAGATAAATAATCATTCACATTTTATCTAAATAGATAGCAGAGTTAACTACTATAGCTTAAACTTAAGTAGTTTAAGAATTTTATTAAAATCAGGTAGCTTACTACTACCAAATAGCGCTGCCACATAGCCTGAAGTTGCCTCGCATGCTGGACATTGATAGAATGAAAAGATAAGAGCAGAAAGGACTGAAATCTTGGTACCAAGATTCTTGTTGAAGGAACTTTTAGTGATTAGACAATGCATATAATATTTCTCTTTGCTCTTCTCCATCTTTAAAAATGATCTTTTTAATTCTTGATTTCTCTATTTTTCTTTCCTTTTGATCTCCTCAAGTAATTATAGGTGTCAATCTCTAACACTGGTATTTCTATACTCTGAAAAAGATTAATGCGAGGTAACAAAAACATTATATACAAGAATAATTTTGTGTGCCTTTCTGGAAGTAAAATTTTAGTTGGTTCACCTATTCTTCTCTTAAGGGATTTGCTGTAGAGGTGAAACTAACTTTATTTTTTAAGGGTGGATAAATTTATTATAGAAATAAATTAATACTAAAAAATAATGAAATGATATTTTTTTCTTACTTTTGGAAAAATAAATTTATTGAGGCAAGACAAAATTGCAAAAAGAATCTTATAATAACAAGAGAAAATTAAATTTATTGTGGGCAATTGCTCATATTGAGTTGCACTTGGGTCCACCCCTAATTTGCATAGCAAATAAGCAGCAAGCAACATTGATGTTCTGGGAGACAGATCTAAATGTCGACAACCTTGGTAGCTGTTATTAGTAATTATATTTATCATAGCTTTATAATAGTAATTTATATTTATAATATCTATAAATAAACAATGAAAAATCTTGCAATATGTTAGATGTACGTTGTAAAGCAACTATCATCAACAATGGGAAATTAGAGCAATACAAAATCGTAGCATGACAAGCTTGGTGAATTTTTTGAAATGAAATAAATTCTAAAATAGTCCTCCAATTATTTGCATACGGCTAATTTAGTCTTAGAGTATCACAGTTCTTCAATTTAGTTCCTGACTATACAAAAGTGATCTAAAATGATCCCTTATGTAGAAATAGTGATACAAAATTGCTTCCTATTTAGTCTCTTAACTATACAAAATTGATTCCAATTTAGTACTTGGGAGACTATTTTGGATGAATTTTGAATAGGCAGGGATTGAATTAGAGAAATTTGATACTCTAGAACTAAATTGGCCACATGCAAATATTTGGTGGATCATTTTGGAATTTAGTTTATTTTGAAATATTATCTCTCTTGCTTTAAAATTACTTATATCTATGATTATGATAAGAAATTCATGAATTTGAATGAGATAAGGATTAGTGTATGAATGTATCATTATGAAGAATTTAAGTGTTCTCAAACTCCGGATGCAATTTTATGCTTGATAATGCAAATAAGTGTGCCTTGGCGCACATGAGCTTACTCTCTTGGTGTTCAAGTTTATTTTTTGGAGCATGTATATATAGCACTCAAATCTTTAATGTTATATTAAAAATAGCACCGTTATTAACTTTTCAAAATGAAATGCACCTTTTCATGCATATGAAAAGTGCTATATTTTAAATATCAAACTTTGGTGTTAAATATTTAAATTCTTAAGAATTATGTGCTGTGCATGTAAATATCCTTTTTTTTACCATTTAGATGTCCAGAATTCCATTTTCTTATTTTTCTTGTCTTGAATGAAGGAGATGGATGACTTTATGATTCGGAGATTCTTGCGATCTCGTGATGGGAACCTTGAGAAAGCCTCTGACATGTTCTTGAAGTTCCTGAAGTGGAGGAGGACAGCTGCACCTACTGGTTTCATTTCAGAAGCACAAATCCAGAACGAACTTCCTCAGAGAAAGTTAATCATACAAGGATTTAGTAAGAAAAGAAGTCCTATATTGATTGCTTTTCCCTCAAAACATTATCCCGCAAAGCGAGATTTGAACGAATTTAAGAGTGAGTAATTGTTCAATGAATTTGACACAAAAAGTTGATAAATTTTATAGAAATATATCAATGCATTCCTTGTTCTGCTATCTTTGCAAGGCATTTATTGAAACAAGTTATTGGCTATGATTAATTTGACATATAAATAAGTTAGTGTTTCATTTAAATTCAATTATGTTAATTGCATTGAAGTTTTGATTAATAAATTTGTAAAAATTATTGATTAGTACTTTTGCTGCTTTGGATCCTGGCTGTTTTATCAAACTACACTTTGTAAATTGAAATAAATCTCATAATGGTGCTCCAAATATTTACAGGTGACCAATTTAATCCCAAAGTATCAAATTGTTCCAATTTAGTTCTTGACTACATAGGATTGATCCAAAATAGTGCCTCATGCAGAAACAGTGATATAATATTGACTTCAATTTAGTTTCTCAACTATGCAAAATTTATTCTAATTTAATCTTCGAGGAATCATTTTGGATCAATTTTGTATAATCAGATACTAAATTGGCAAAAGATGATATTTTGAGACCAAATTAGTCACTTGCAAATAGTCGGGGGATCATTTTGAGATTTTTTGCCTTAGTAAATTATATAAAAAAAGGAGATGGACAAATAGACTTTCCTTATTACACATGATTTTATTTTATTTATTTTTTGAGCATCAAAATTTCTCTTTTGCTGCAGATCTTGTTGTGTATTACCTTGACAAATTATGCGCCAGGTACTTTCAACTACTCTTATGATCCTTTGATATAAAAACCATGTTATTGTAAATAGAAAGAAGTGTAGTCTTAACCATAATATATTTGAGTTTATCTTATTGGATTTACTGTTTTACTGGTTATAGCATGCCAAGAGACCAGGAGAAGCTTGTTTCCATAGTAGATTTTCAGGGCTGGGGCTACTCTAATTGTGACATACGCGGATACCTTGCAAGCTTAGATATTTTGCAGGTATTTTTCAATTCCTCTTTTCCAAGTTTGGCCTTTGATGGATACATATATATATATATATAAAGAGAGAGAGAGAGAGAGAGAGAGAGATTTTTGTGAAGTTAGATGCTTTAGTTGCATCTATTATGACTTGGAATCATGTTTGCCATGCAATCTTAAAGTTATGTGAACCAATAATTTAGCATTTGTTTAGGATCAATTTTATTTTATTTTTTTGTTTTATTTTTATATGTTATTTTTAACATGTTTGTTTTGTGTATTTTTTAAATATTTGTTGACCTCCTCATATGTGTCATAAATAAAGACAAGTCCACAAATTAAATTCGACGGATTCTGAGCCGCAAATTAAAATCAAAAAATGCACATGTCACCAAAATCATTAAACGGCCCGTGAAGCGAATCTGACTTCGTCATGCTCGTAACATCAAATTGATCGAAATATAAATTAAATATTGCGAATCCCAATGATGTCGATTAAGCGCTCGATCGATAATCACGATATCGAGTGAGCTACCGATGATCAACGATCTCGTTAGCGATTACGTCGTTAGCTTTGAAACATCACTATCAAATAAGATCTACGCTTAGTAGGGCGAGTTTGTCAAATGTTGGAACGATTTGAAGTAGAATCTAATTGAAATTTATCGCCTCCAAAATCAATGAATGACGATCGACGAGCATTTGTCAGCGTTCGTAATGTCAAAATTGGTCGGGATATAAATATTCTGGCGAGGATCAGTTGTTGTTCGAGTCGGTAATATGCTTGCATATCGAGGTCGAGAAAACGCAAAATACCGCGACCTCGTTCACGAAATTGATTCGTTGTTAGCGAAATATCAAAATCTATCAAATAAAGATTGTTTCAATTGGACAATCGCTTGAAAATCGGCGGTCAGCGGCGCATTTTGAGCTAAAAAATGATTGGCGTCGACTTGAGCCGGCGACGCCGATTCGCGAAAGCGGCTGTCTTGGATTCGTCGATATTGGAATAAGATTGATATATATATATATATTAACTATGCAATTTTATCGGCATAAAATTCATTTTAAAAGCGATTAATTGCTTAAAAAATTAAAAATCTAAATCTAACTGTTCCCTCCTTTTTTTTTTTTTTTTTTTGTGTTTCCCTTCAAAAAAAACTCTCTCATTTTCTCAAAAACAAAAGAAAAGAGAAAAAGCGCTCCACTCTCTCCTCCTCGATTCCCACGCTCACTCCACAGGATAATTTTCCTTCCGATCTCATTCTTCTCTCTTGACGAGTGCATTGGCTTCCCCAGATCTCTCTCTGCCAGACGGCCAGAAAGGTCGCATGTCACGGCCAGGTTCCGGCTCCAGATCCGACCCGCCATTGTTCAACTCCACCAGACCTAGACTCGCTCAGAAAGTCTCAGCCTGACCTGCTTCCATCTCAAGAACGCTGCCCCATTGACTGCTGCCGCCAAGCGCTCAGTTCGCTGATCCGCTTAGCTCTCAGAACGCCTGTCTCAATTGCCAGTGCCCCGGCGTGATAGTCTCTCCCTCCATCCGCTCCATTTGCCGCTTCCACTGCTTCCTCGCGTACGATTCAGGTAATCGTCTCCTTTTTCGCAGCCTGAAACCCCATTTTTTTCGACAGAATCGGGAAGAACATCGTCAAGAGACGAATTCTTCTTTCGGTTTCTGGCATCGCACTCCTCACTTTATCCTTCCAATTTTCGCTTCACCGCAAACCGGGAAAGAACATCGTCAAGAGGCGAATTTTTCTTTCGATTTTCGAGACGATTCTACATCCTCAAATTCACTCACCGCAACTGAGAAGAACACCGCAAAAGGCGTGGTTCTTTCTGCAGATACCCAACCTTGTTCTCTTACCCAAGCATTACGACGCAAAAATGAGTCGGTGAATGAATGTGAATATATATATATATATATATCTTGCAGTTTGAATGTCTGCGCGGCTCAGCGCCGACGAGATGAACGGCTGGTGTCACAAGAGCCGCTACGCCGAGGGCGATGGAGTAAGCCAATATCCGTTAGATGTCGCCCTGATATCAAAAAGGGGAGAATGAATATATATTGCATTTGTCTTATTTCATGTTTGAAGTCCTCGTCATGCTCAAGAGAGCTGACGAGATGAAAATCATTGTTGTGTCAAGACACCGCCGACGCTCAAGAAGGCGAGAAAAGCCAAAACACTCACGCTTCTATATGATTTAGGAGGTCGAAATTTAGACTAAAATTCAGGACTTAAACAAATTTAAATGGGAATTACCTAAACTTAAGTCAAACAAAGGAATATATAATAAATATGAAGATAAATGTTAAATCAAAGAGAAATATGGTGAGAGCACTTAAAAAATTTTTTGAAAAAATTAGAACACTCATTTAAAATGCAAGTAAAATTTGGAGCTAATATTAAACTCACAAACTTTAATCGATTCTCTATAAATTTTAAATCAAGAGAATGAGTTTCTTTTCTGTAGATTCCTCAAAATTAAACAAGCTTTATTGAAACTTGGGAGACTAATACTAAACTTATAATAAACTAAATAAACTTAAAGTCAAGGATGAATCAAATTGTGTTTAATAACTCTTATAATGAATATATATGATTATTACGCTAATAAGCATGAGAGGCTAAAGAATAAACACAAATCGCAGATAACTTATCAAAAGAATTGAAAGCATAATCAAGTTGGGAGAATTACAAAACTCTACAAGTAACTAAGTGTAATGTTTTAAACTACAATTTAAATCAAAATATTTTCTTCGTCAGGATCTACACAACTCTTCAGCTTGCAGTGAAGACGATACTAAATCAAAATCTATAAAAAATCATAGTGCTTCCTTCAACCAAAATTAAGAAATTTCATCATATTTATGATTTTCAAAATCAATAATTTCATTAGTTAAATTAAATTAGTTTATAAACACCAGACGCTCTTTACGTAGATTTGAAATACAAATTTTAATGTAAAGAAAGCATAAGTTTGGAAGATATAAAAATCAATCTCATGACTCAAAATTAAAAACTATCTAAATTTTTAAATACACTGCATGCCCCACATTACGTTGAATGTTTAAATTCAAATGTGAGGATGGCTTGGTTTAGTCTTGAGAGTCGGTTAACAAAAAACCTAAAACCTATAACAAGAGTTTCAAATCTGAAATATTTGAGAATTGATCGTGACATAGATCTAATCCTCTATTAGTAAACAGATGATAGGATCTAAAACTCTTAAACATATTCTAATTAATCAATTGTTTAAACCAAATCAACTCAAACTAAAAATCAATATAAAAAAATTGCTTAAATGAAAATCTAATCATTAAAAACTTAAATCAAACTCAATCTATCCACCTTCTGCAATTATTTGTCGGGGGTGACAAATTAAGAAAACTCTAGCTCACAAAGGAGCCAATGTCAAATCAAGTATTTTGTTATGTTTACTCATCAATCTCACGCTAGTAAGGATATGACCCGTGTCTTCTAACTGCAGTATGGCTCCAGATGAAGATTTGCCACCGAGTCCGATGGTGATTTGCCGCTCCATTATATTACGATCCTCACCGTAGATGCTTCCCAATCGCTTTGAGTTGAATCATGGTATACTTGATAGAAACTCTGCCGGTAGACTTAAGATTATCTCCTGACAAACATCATCCCGTCCAGGATCTGACGACGAACCTTACGTTGTCGATAAGGATCCATCTACGTAGTCATCTATCTCCTCTAAGTAGAGGACATTGAATGCTCGGATGACGAACTATGGGATCACACGCCATCATTCTCCCAACCATCCGCTTAAGTGAAATGATGAATTTCATAATCTAAATTAAACTCCATGCCGCTACTATACGCTACACGATTAGCAATCAAACGACTCAAATTTTAATCGAAAGTTTTCTCTCACTTATCGGGAGTAATTAACTATGCTGTATGAAACCCGAAACCGATCTAAAGTCCTCACCAAATGAGATGAAATCTCTCGTGTTATCTACTATTCCATCTGCCAAAATTACATTAACTCAAACAGATCTAAAGTCCTCAAATGAGGACAAAATCTCAGGTAGTTATCTACTATTCCATTCTCCGAAAATTACACCGACACTTTCAAATCACTCTCTTCAATTCAATAATTGTCGAGAGAGGTTGATGGCGAATTTTCCGAGCCCATAGATTTCTGGCGACTCCACTAAGGAAGGTTTCTCTTTCCATATTTGGTCAGTCGAATCTAAGCTATAATAGTAGGGAAATATAATGAAATTGAAGTTTAAAGTTACTTAGAGAACTGTTACTTTAGTTCTTCAGAATAAAGCAACTCTGCCAGTTGAATTTTTTCAACTAGGAAGGCATGATGTTGAAGCCTCTTCTAAAAACAAATATTTAGTAGATGGCAAAGGAGAAGAAACACTGAACTTCGAGCTCACAGCTTGAATCACTGCTAGACTTGATGCCGGGAAGCAAGTGTTCCCACTCAAAAGTTTGAAAATCTCAAGTGGGTGAAAAGAAGCCTCTTGGTGATATTAAATAATCATTCTGGGGCACGACATCAAGCTATATAACCCCACAAAGAGACTCTATCTCAGCACATGGTGTCAAAGTTGTCAAGGAGAAAGGTCTTATAAAGAAAAAGTATCAATGTCTGATTATGAGAGAAAATGAGAAGGCTTCAATAAAAAGACTACTCTCAGTGGGTAATACTCAAGATCGTCTTAAGAAATTCCTAAACGGTGAGCATCGATTCGTGACACCTGAACCGCATGTCCAGGAATCCGCCGCCGAAAAGTCCCGGCAAAAAGGAAAATAAATATGGAGGCTAAAGCCTCAAGAAAAAGTAGCGACGCAGAAGCTTCTTCATCTGGAAGCGAGCTAACTTAGAGATAGTGGAGAAAAAGAAATGCTGAACTGCGTGCTCAACAACCATTATTCAAGCAAAAAATTGTACAATCAGCTGTGGAACCAGAAGCAAGTGTTCTAACCCATAATAGGTTTGACAGTCTAAGATGGGTAAAGCGGAACAACTCTACTGGTCAAATCATATAGCCCTTTTGGACTCAACAACGTCAAGTTCCAACTTCTCTAGTGAGGAAACTTGAAACTATATATGCAAAAGTGCATCGGGTCCTCAAAATTACTAAGAAAAAATGACTAGTGAAAAGAAAATATCAAAGTCCTGTCATCAAGGAGGCTAGAGTTGTTCCTCTAAGGAGACCTCCTCCTATAACCCTGACAAGATGTCTACTAATTCAAGTCTGCGAACATATAAGTGACACGAATCGCATGTTTGGGAATCAAAAGATCGATAAAAGAAAATAAATATGGAGGCCAAAACATCGAGAAGAAGTAGCGATGTAGAAGCTTCTTCATCTAGAAGCAAGTTAACCCAAGGAGACCTCCTCCTACAACCCCAGCAAGATGTCTACTAATTCAGGTTCCGCACGGTGACAATCGAGGCATGACACTTGGAACATAGGTCCAAGAATCCGCCATCGAAAGGTTCCGATAAAAAGATAAGTAAATTTGGAGGTCAAAGACTCAAAGTGAAGCTGCTTTAAAGAAAGACAATGACGTGACATCTGGACTGCACTCCTACAAAATTCACTCCTTATGTCAAAGTATTTGAGAGTTGAGCTTGCCACTTGAAGTTGAATTACTTTCACCAGTATATTCAACATAATCTCACTCAATATGAGAATGCTGTTTCAGATGGAAGAAGGACGCCGCTTAACGAAATTAGGCTCCAAGTTCAGCAAAATTTAGAAATTTATCGAGCAAAGATGTCCAAGGCTTTTGACCATACGGTGTGGCCTCGAACATTTCAAAAAGAGGAATTGGTCCTAGTGCTGAGAAGACCAATTATTCCTAATCGAAAATTTTGTGGCAAATTCGAGTCTAATTGGGAAGACCCTTTTGTCATTGAAAAAGTGTATCAAGGAGGAGCATACCAACTCATTGACTTAAAGGGTGAAAGACCAATGCTTTCAATCAATGGTCGTTACCTAAAAAAAGTATTATACATGATGACTACATTCTCAAGACATAATAGAAATCCCCCTGCAAGATATGGGAAATTTTTTTTAGTATATCTATTTAGGTTGACATCGTGTTTCATGCTGAGATCCCTAAATTAATATACCCACTCCAGATGAAAAACTTTTCAGTGAAAATTCTCCTGTTACATAGGAGGCATTTTAGATTTATATACATAGACGAAAGCAATCCTATATGTTGAAACCCTCTTAAGAGCATATTAATTCAAGTATTGATATATTTGCTTAATTTCATCTTGAAAGCTCTTCTAAATGTGCTTTAGATTTCCCCTGCAAGATAAGGAGCATTTTTTTAAGTTTATATTAAGTTTATTTGAGTTGACATCGTGCTATAAGACGAGATCCTCGAATATATGTTGATTTAGGTTGACACCGAGCGTTATGCCAAAATCCATGAATATATCCATAATTGTTACTGTTAAGTTGCAGAGTCTTGCACGAACAAAAAAAATCTATTTCTACGCATAAAAAGACAATCCTAAATGTCAAGAAATTTATCTCTCAGATTTGTCAAATTCTAGAGGTCAAGTCAAAAGAACTCTCAATTTCGGAGGCTTCAATCAATTAAGTTGGAGAAACATTAACCTCTACATCCTGCAGACATTGATGGGTTCAAAGGTCGAACTCAACAAGCTCACATAAACGGTCGAATAGCTCTTCACTCAACAAGCCGCAAGAAAAGGTCGCAATAAAAGAGCCCCCGTTCGTTAGTCTAATGACAAAACTACCAACCCACTACAACTGAAATCGAAAACTCGAGTAGGTTCTAAAGGTCGAACTCAACAAGCCCAAATGTGGTCGAAGTTAGCCTCCTTACTCCAAGCCGCAAAGGTCGCAGGAAAGAGTCATTGCTCGTTAGCCCAATGACGATAGCTCAATCTCAAACTAGATCTAAATAAGATTAAAAGCCGAGATTCAAGAGATCTCGATCGACGATCAAGACAATCAGGAAACGCCAATTCAGTTACCAAATCAATCTATATTACCCGCAGGGTGATCTCAATTTATTCTCAAATGATCCGATTAAGCTCAAAAGCACGAGATCAAGTCTCTCTCATCAAGTCCACAAAGCGAAGCAAGACCGAGAAGAAATTTCATAATTCATACAAGGTCGATGACCGAACTAAAGGAATTTTGTGGTTATTCAATCTGTTAAAGCATATATTGCTAGACTAATAACTCAACAGATACCATATATAAGCGAGGTCATCATATCAATGTACCCTTCAACGGATCCACAAAGCAAAGCATAGATTCATACTGCATACGCTTCGACAAGTCAATATGGACCAATCGTCATTCCTTCATCAAGTCCGCTGCAAAGCTAAGCATGAAGAGAAATTTCAACCGATCAAGACGGATAAATCGATTCCCCAAATGGAATCCTTCATCAAAACAAGTGAAATTCCTCCATCAACCAACTAAGCACGAAAAGCTGGATTGGAGAAACTCAAATCATGACATAAAGAAAGAGAGCTTTCCAACAAAGTCATCAAGCAGATAAGATGGTGTAAGAACTTTTATCTATCGTGAGTCGATTCGACAAATCTGTAATCTATCATTTAGTATGTCTTGATAAGGCGTCATCTTACTAATGACAAATCTATCAAGCTCCATAAGTTATTGCCATTAATTACTTAAAAAAAAAATAAACCTAAATCTCCTTTTCTTTGTTTTGTGTTTTCCACCAAAAAAATTGCTCCTCTCATTTTCTTTGGTTCAAAAAAAAAAGCGGTTCCACTCTCTCCTCGATTCGGCTTGACCCTGCTTTTCCTCTTCCGATCTCACATTCTTCTTCCGCTCCACGAGTTAGCTCATACGCCTTCCTATTTCATTACCCATTAAGCCAGCGTTATCCTTGCCCAGTTCCAGCGTTCCATTACCATTGTTAAGCCTAAACCTGTGTAGACCAGCTTACGCAGCGCCCAGATCCATCACCGTTTCCGCGGTCATGGCGCCCAGATCTGTCGACCGACTCAGCGACCTGGCCGATCCGCCGACCAGCTTTTGCACCCATCTCCCTCCGTCGGCTTTGCGACTATGCGTCTGTCCGAGATCCCTGACCCATCCAACCCAGCTCCACCATTCGGCTTTTTCTCTTTTTTTTTTCTTGCGCACGAATTACCTAAACTTAAGTCAAACAAAAGAATATATGATAAATATGAAGATAAATGTCAAATCAATGAAAAATAGAAGGGATAGCACTTAAAGAAAATTTTGAAAAAAATAGAACACTCATTTAAAATGCAAGTAAAATTTGGGGAGACTAATATTAAACTTACAAATTCTAATAGCGATTTTCTATGACTTAAATTGAAGTAATGAGTGAGTTCTCTTTTCTTGTAGATTCCTCAAAATTTAACAAGCCTTAATTGAAACTTGGAAAGACTATTACTAAATTCTTAACAAACTTGCAATAAACTTAAAGTCAGGATAAATTGAAATTGGGTATAATAACTCTTATCTGAATATGGAAGTGATTGTTATCTTTAATATAATAGGCGTAGTAGGTAAAGCAATAAACACTAAAATCGGCATAACTTATCAAAAGTGATGTAAATTGAACATAACCAAGTTGGGAGAATTACAAAAACTCAACAAGTAAACTAAGTGTCAGTAATGTTTTGACTTCTAAATCAAAATCTTTTCTTGTGGCGGGATCTGACTTGCAAGCGGCAGAATCGTCTTAAATCAAAATCTATAAAATCATGCTTGAACCAAAAATTAAAAAATTCATCCTAATTATAATTTTTAAAATCAATGATTTCATTAATTAGGTGAAATTAATAAACATAAGCACTGCGTATTATGTAGATTTGAAGTGCAAATTTTAATGTGTGATAAAATTTTAGAGTTGGAATTAGATAAAAATCAAATCAATCATAACTTCATAAAAATAAATTCTTAAATACACCGCGTAGGCGTAGGCATTATATTGAATGTTTAAATTCAAGTGTCGAGGATGTTCTTGGCGGGTTGTTTCTGGTTTAGTCTTAGGATTGGGTCTGGGTTAACAAAACCTAAAATCATATGAGTTTCAAATTAGTGAAATATCGAAATTAATTCTATCGGTGTGGTAGATTTAATCGTATTAGCGGTAAATAGAGTTGACGGGATCTAAGCTCTTAAACGTATTAATTCAATTGTTGAGCCAAATTAACTCAATTTAAAATTCGATATAAAAAAAAAGCGCTTAAATGAAAATCTGTCATTAAAAGCTTCCATTTCGATCATCCTTGTTTGTGGGGTGACAAATTAAGAAAACTCTACAGCTGAAAGAATCAATATCAAATCAGTGTTATCTTAATCTCACAGATGGGGCGTGACTCGTGTCACTCTAACTGCGTGATTTAGTTAGTAGGCTCTGAGATGAAGCGATTCGACCAGGAGTCTTGTCGGGTGATTTAGCCGGTCGAGACTTCATATTATCATGCGGCCGTATAATGCTCCCCAAAACACGCTTTGAGTTGTGAATCATAGAATATACTGATAGGGCAAATAATCATCTGTCGAAATTTGGTAGCGATTGTGTTCTTGAGACAATCATCCAGTTACAAAGGATGTCTTGGGCGGCGTAACTCGTACATTGGCGATAAGGATCCGGTTAGGTTGTGTTATTGACCATTGTTGACCTACTAAGCCAGCCATTAAATTAAATAAATAAGGTGGATTTTAAAATCCTCAATCCTTGATCGAGCAGATCAAATTCGTTTTTAATTAAACGATTGGCAGCGCAACGTCGAAAATATTAAAATAGATTAATCGAGGAAAATTTTAGTCGATTAAGGATCGATCGGATAATTAAAATCAAAATTATCATGAAATTGTGCTCGGAAGCCGACGACGCCTAAACGACCTCCGCTCGCGAAACAAATCGCCGTGCCGCCAAAACCTATCAAACGACACCTTCCAGACCCATTCGCAAAGCGCGCAATGTCGATCAATTCAATGCCGACAAATTGTAAACCTAATTTTATCCCGATTGCGAGCGTTGTCCCATTATCACGAATTGATCGGCCAGATTCGACAACCAAATAAAAATTGACACCTATATGGGTTTAGTATATAAATTAATATCACATAAAATAATATTAAATTATAATTAAAGGGATTAATGGTTGCCTAATCTCTTAATCGACTTTAATTCCCTACCTAATCCGCCGCTCCTTCGACCAATCAGAGCCCGCGGTTCTAAAGGGGGGAAACGAGGGTTATCCCCTTCGTTGACTCCATTCTTCAGATTTTCCCCTCTCGCTCTCCTCCGCTTTCTAAGTTTCACGCTCGACTCTCCTCTCTCTGCTTTATTCTCCTCTCTTCGGCTTCGGTTTGCTCTCCCCTGTCAAGCTCATTCTCCTCTCGCTTGTCTCTCCCTTCTGCTCCTCTCGCTTCTCTCCGATCAAGCTCTAGGGCACCAGATACTCTTATGATTCTCCTCTCTCACTCTCGTGACTTCCCTGAGTCGAAGCGAACCTCCCCAGAAGCTCCTTCTCCTCTCGAGCTCCCTCAGTAGCCTGTTCTCTCTGCTCAGAACCGACCCTGAGCAAACAGAATCACTCTTCCAACCGAAACCCCGGTTGTTTCAATCTTAAGTTATATTATAGGTTTTTTCTTGAAGGAAATGGTTTGATTTATCCTCACACGCATATGGTTGGTTAAGTCTAAGTTTCTATCGTTATTTCATCCCTTTGTTTGGATAAGTCGAACCCTGGAAATGTCGTTCTTTCATATGCTATGTATGCTATGGTTGATTTACCCTCATCTATATCCGTGAAATGTTGTTCTTTCATATGCTATGCTTTGATTGGATGAACCCTCTCATCTTTATGTGACCTCCCTCCTCAACATTTCCATTTGTGTTGTGAGATACAAACAAAAAAGAAGAAGGGGTAGGCTTGGAGAGTTGGCTGATTACTTAAGATTGTCAAGGGATAAATAAGTAATGTGAAAGAAGTAAATTTTCCATGATTTTATTCTTTGCTGAAAAAATTTAATATCTGTTTATATCTCGCTATTACAAGTGCTGGATTTTGAGAAAGATAAAAAAAAAGAAGGAAAAGCCCGAACTTGTCTGGGTAACGAGCTTTCTATTTCTACAAGATCTACTCTTTTGGTTCAAAGAAAAGAAAAAAATTGGTTTCGGTTATAAAGTTGTCACTTCATTGCAGACCTTCTATTAGATTCAAAAAAAAAAAAAAAAAGTTTATGCATGTAAGCTTAGCATGGCTACTTGCACTTGCCTATTTCTATATCTTAATATTTTATTAATGCAAGAAGAAATATGAATCAAATCTAAATTTCAGATTAAAAAGCGCATGTGATTAAAAGTTTATGTATATTTGAATGTTTCAAATGCAAAATGTGAAATAGTGATGAAAATGCAACGCTCATAAAATGTCTTGAAGATATGTAAATATACAACAATGTGAACGCAGTTTTAAATTTATGATATAAGTACACCATATTTTCCAATATGGTGGAAATGCTTATCACTAATGACATACACCTATATACGTCTTTTCTTGACATACAGCCATAAGAACCCCACTCATGGAGAAGACATAGTGTAAATTTTGACGCTCTAATCAAAAGCAGCTTTCCTTTTATTTATATGCAAATGAGAGCTTTAAATTTATGATATAAGTACTACCACCATGTTCTCCAAAGATATAGGAAATGTTATGCTTATCAAAATTTGTGTCAATGACATACACATACATGTCTTTCTTGACATGCGTGCCCATTTCTCAGAACCCCATGTGGGGAAGAGCCGGAGTAAATTTTGACGCTCTCTAATCAAATCGTCTTTTCCTTTTATTTATATGCAAATGAGATTTTAAATTTATAAGTACACCATGTTCTCCAACATGGTAGGAAATGCTATCAAAATTTACGTTGTCTCACGACATACACCTATACATGTCTTTCGACATGTGGGCGTGCCTCAAGAACCCCACTTGTGGGGAAAAGGGAGGTCAGTAAATTTTGATTATTTTGCTCTATGCTTATAAGTACTGCTCACATTGTTCCAACGCTGGAAACTGATTCTGCTCACGCTCTAACCAATGGAACTGATATGATTGCTCACGCTTGTTCCAACGCGAAGGAATGTCACCACAGAACCCATACACGCCTTTCGGCGTGGTAAATAAATTTTCGGTGTCTCACGACACTACCATACACTTTCTACGGAAGACTAGAAATGTGGGGATGACCCAAATTTTCAAAAAAAAGTTGAAATGTCATATAAATGCTTATACTTTAATTTCATATACATGTGCAAATTTATTGCCCTATATAGTATTCGCTCACATCGTTCCAACGCGGAAATCGTGATAAGATTGCTCACGCTTGTTAACGAAGGAATGTCATCTTGTCGAACCCATACACGCCTTTCGGCATGGGAAATAAATTTTGGCGGTGTCACGACACTACCATACACTTTCGTGGGGAAGACACCCAAGTATGTGAGATCGGAGGCCAAATTTTCTTAAAAAAAAAAGATAGAAGAAAGGATGAAATGCTTAGGTTCACATGTTGGCTTAAAGTTTTTTAGGTTATATATGAATACTACCTCCTCTACTTTACTTGTCATTCACACCGTGATTTACATACATAAATGAGATATACAAGACTTGAAGAAAATACATATGAGATAAACTAAATCTATCATATAACTTGACATATATCAAGAAGATAAAAAAAAATTGTTGAGTTAGAAAGAAACTCACAAGTATGTGTGCACACCTTAATCCTCCTAAAGGTTGAAAGAACTTAAACTTGTGGCTTAAGGAGAAGAGAGAGAAAATGTAAGATTTGTAAAGGAAACCCCTCCTATTTATAGGCTTTCTCCTTTCCTTTGCCATCTACTCTTATAGACATCGGTCATAAATTGTAGCGAACTATCTAAGGTGATGCCACTCATGTTGCATATTACATGCATACATGCATGCTCAGATCCTTATCCCTTCTTTGAAAGGAAAGTCTTTGCCATTCCTCTTTAATAAATTTAATGAGTTTGTGTCCCCCACTTGCCATGAGCTTGCATGAGGAGGTGGATTTTAATTAATCCACTTGCTCTCTTTTAAATGAATACAACTACTCATATTTTTTTATTCCCTTTCCCTTTTCAAGAGAAATAAATGCACAGATATATGGTCATATGCCTCCAAAGCAATTGTTCCCATTTATACTTCTGATTTTATGATAAAGAGAGGCTAAATTAAATCAAATTGCTAAGCCATTTGCCATTACTTTACTTATCATATGCCTAAATCAATTATTATTCACCCTTTATGCTGATTTGCAATATAAAGAGAGTAATATTAAATCAATCTTTAAGCCCATTTTTTCCATTACCTTACTTATGAACATATCTTAAATTAATTATTTTACCCCTTTATGCTGATTTTGTACATAGAGCAAGTTAGATAAAATAAAGAATGAGATACTATTTCTTCCTCTTGACCGGTTAACAAAACCCAAAAAATGTCATATTGAAATCCAAACTCAGAATTGCACTTATATTTCAACTAGACATTCAATGTCCATACAACATTTTAAAAGATAATTTCAGATGTATGTTGGAATGTCCAAACATTAGGGACATATGCAAGTAAGACAAATATAAAAGAACAGATACTACATCTTTCCGGTTTGGTCTTCGGACCGGGTCCGGGTTAACAAAACCTAAAAATCCCATATCAAAACTAATGCTTGCATTACAATCATGTCAAATACCAAAGAACAGATGCTATACTTCCCGGTTTGGTCTTCGGACCGGGTCCGGGTTAACAAAACTCAAAAAATCAAAATTTGACATCAAAACTTCAACATTAGACATCTTAATGCTCATACAATTTTCAAAAAAAAGATATTCATATGCGTAAGTAATTACTAAGTCAAATATAAAAGAACGATACACATAATCCGGTTTGGTCTTGACGTTAACAAAACCTAAAAATTTGATGTTATAAGAATTGCAAAATAAATAATATCTAAGAATTACATATAATAATGTGAATCAATCGACATAAATTTTAAAATAAACCTCAAGAAGAAAAGTCCCAAACCCGATCCTCATGTCAAACTAGAGACAAGGTTTTGAAGGATTATACTTCTTGAGATGATGAATCGCACCCCATCCTCGTAGAAAATCAGTAGTAAGCTATCAATTACATACATGATCGAGAAGGGTAATTATAATTAAGATTTCAATGATAAATGATCATATATATTCAAATCTAAAAATCAATCATAAAATGATCAAAATTCAAAGAAAATACAAAAAATATAAATAAAAAAAAAAATGAAATGAATTATTTAAATTAAAACTAAAAAAAAAAATAAATAAAATCAATTCACCCCTCCGCAATTGTATGTCTTCGGGTGACAAATTAAGAAAACTTTTGCTCACAAAGAGCTATGTCAAATTAAATAATTACTTTTCACACTCAAATATTCCTAAAGCTCGTGGACGTGCGTGTCCGCGTGGCTTTGGAGCGCATTATAAATGCGAACGACTGAGCCCTCGACCGGGTGGTTATGATAATAAATTGCACCGAGTATGTTCCCGGCTTTTTCGTCGAAATGTAAAATGTATTTAGTTGGCAAAAGCCCATGTTAAAGGTTGACTTATATTTGTCCCGGCAAACTCCACCCGTGCAGGACACCTGACGTAACCCATGTGCGATGATCCTTCAGGTCGACTACCTCCGACGGACGGATCGGATCATGGATGATCGAACCATGGGATCTTGATCGCCATCGTTCTCCACAAAAGTTTTAAGTTAAAATAATAAATTTCATAAGTTCTAAACTCCACTCATGCAATTATATACTGTTTTAACGATTATCGATCAAATTTTAATCGAAAGTGCTTCTCGACGAGGGTAATTAACTGCTTTCTATAGGAAACTGAATCAGATATAAAAGTTCTCACCAAATGAACGAAATCTCTGGGTAGTGTCTTATCTACTATTCATCTGCCTTCTGAAATTATCACCGACACTTAAACAACTCTTTCTTTCCTTTTTATCGAAGATGTGAATTTTCGGATCCCACATTACCTCCCTCCTCACTAAGTAGATTAGGGACCACGCGTATAAACCATGGGATCTAGATCACGCCATCATTCCCTCAACCATCTCGGTTTAGTAAATGATGAATTTCATAATCTAAATTTCAAATTCCACATCTCTATATATCTGCATTGAAATGATCTAAACGCCTTAATCGAAAGTTCTCTCTTTTATTTGGAGTAATTAACTATGTAGGTTTCTGTATAGGAAACCTAAAATCGCATCTAAAGTCCTTACCAAATGAGGAACTAAATCTCGAGTAGTGTTTTATCTACTTATCTGTCTTTCTAAAAAATTACACGTTTTCAAATCACTCTCCTTCAATAATAATTGAGAGAGTGGTGTAATTTTGGAGCCCAGATTTTTATTTTTTAATTTTTTAAATAAATAACATTATCTTAAAAACACTCAAAACAACCTTTTAAATATTTTAAATATTTTAAAAATAACGATCACTAATCAAAATATATGCAAAATAAAATAAAAACATAAAACATAAAATAAAAAATAAAAGTGATCTCAAACGGCTCCTTAGAGTTTTAGACCTTTTATTATCAAGAGCCAAATGCAAGTTATATTTTTTTATGTTTTTTTATTAAAATTGGAAATACTAGAGTCTATGTTGTAGATCAAGATGTTTACTATAGAAAGTGTTAAGAGTTTTAAAGAAGGGATTTTGTTAATAGCTGAAAGTGAAACGATTAATTAATCATACCATAATTGATCTTCAGAAATAAAGATTTAGCATATAAAGGTAAAGTTTTAGGTTTATATGAGATAATATGTTAAGATTTATAGGTTAATTTGATATATTTGAATTATATTGCCAATAAATATTTTTTATGAAACCTGAAAAGATTAAGGGGTTGTTTGTTTTGAATACATTGAGATGTAAAACAAAGTAAATGTAGAGGTTTTAGTTTTTTTTTGCATTTAAACAATGCAAAATAAAATTTCAAAGATGAATGATTCAAATTAAGTTTTGGTGTATTTGAAACTCGCCCAAATTTGTAATTTCAAATACATCAATTAAATAAAAGATCTGATCTCCTCCACGATCACACCGCCAATACTTTACATTATATTTATTTTACCAAACAGAAAAAAATAAACTCATATATTTGTAGAATTTTCAAACAAACAGACTAAATTAATTTAAATACATTGTATTCATTTTACACTGCATTTCTTTTGTATTGTATTCCTTTTTCAGGCAACCAGATAGACCTTAAGAGAAGAACATTAAAGCAGAAATATCTACGAACAAATGTTATTTTTGAAGTAGGATCATTACTGAGAATGAACTTACAAGTGTTAGACTGGCGAAATAGTGTTTGTATTTGTGTTAAAATGACAAAATATACTTATTTCTTTGCTTGTTCATTAGTTTTCAGCTGAATTCTTTTTTGTTGTTGCAGAGCTATTACCCTGAAAGACTTGGAAAGGTGTTCTTGATTCATGTTCCATCCCTTTTCATGAAAGCATGGAATATTATATACCCATTCATTGATAAGAATACTCGGAATAAGGTATGATTCTCAATATTTCTTCAAAATTACTTTTTTTTTTTTGTTTTGTTTTTCTGCCTGAAAGTTATTGATTTAAGGGCTTATTTGGGATCATTTTTATTTTTATATTATTTTTTAAAGTATTTTTGTTTAATGTGTTTTATAAACATTTTTATTTTTTGTTTCTAAAAACAAATAATATTATTTGTAAAGTAGTTTAAAATAAATTTTAGATGTTTTAAGTATTTTTAAAAATACTATGACATTCAAATATGTTTTATTTCAAATCAAAACATAAACAAAATAAAAATAAAAATAAAAAATAAATTGATTCCAAACAGCTAGAAACTGGTACAGAATGAAATATGCCATCTTATATAGGAATGACAATAATTTCTAGAAATTATTGCAGAAGTTGTTTTGAACTAAGTTCTTTCTATTAACAAAATAATTATTTTTATGATATTGAAATCTTAGCTTACAAAATAGAAACTACTGTCTTGCAGTTTAAGTATTACTCGTTGAATCCAAAGCTAAACTTTCATTAGTGATATCTTAAGAATTTTTTCTCCCATTACTTTTTAAGTGCTTGGGAGTCCATTTCATACTTTAATATTCCTTTCTTCATTGTTATAAATATGAGAAAGATTTACAAACATATCACACAATTCTTATATATTGGCATATATAACACATAAAAGTTAATATTATCATTTCTAACACTATTCCTATGCATGAAAAGATATATTCACTTTTAAAAACATAATAATTGTGATATTTTTGATATAATGTTAAAAGATTTCAGTGTTACATATATAAATCTTAAAGTTTAGGTGTTTGATACATAAATATATAATATTAATATATATATATTTTATTTGTAGTTTATCTTTGTGGAAGACAAGAATCTGAAAGCCTCATTGCTTGAAGACATTGATGAGGACCAGCTCCCAGAGATTTATGGTGGAAAGCTAAAGCTGATACACCATTGATACAGCAAAATATTGTTTCTACTTGAAATTAGATGCTCACAAATAAAATAGTTATGCTTTACTAGCCATGGCTTAACTCTATTTAAACCATGGCTTAACTCTTTACTAGTTATGTTATGCCACTACAGGAGAAGGCCGCACAGGACTGATAAGCTTGTAACCTCAATGTCAAGAAACATTAAAAGGAAAATATGATTATTTCTTTGTTGTAGACTTATATTTCCTTGTTGCTTTCATTGCAAAGCTTTATGGGGAGCATGGACTTGAGGCTTATTGCAAAATTTGAAGCAAAATAACTAGAGTTTGTGGGCTTGGAAGCCATGGCTTAACTCTATTTAAATTATTATTGTGTATTCATTCAAGGTGATATTTGAGTGGATTTTTTAAAAGAAGATTTATCTTCAAATTTTCTGAGAGTATAACATATAGGACTGCAAATGAATTGAGTGTTCCACAAATTACTCGTAACTCGGCTCAATTAGAGGTCATATATGATCGTTTGATTAACTAATTGAATAAGTTTGAATACTTTTATAAATAATTGATTGTTAAATGAACAAACTTGAATAGCTCATTATTCTTTTCATTTATGTTCATGAACAATATCATTTAAAGCTCGAATGAATGAGTTCATTAAAGAGCTCGATTAAATTTTGTTAAGTAAATAATATTATTTAAGTTTTAATTTTTGTTAGGCTTAATAAATTTTAATTGATACAATTTGTGTATATTTCTTAACAAGATGCTTTCAAATAAGCTCAATTAAATCTTAATTAAAGTTTATTTATTTCATTAAACGAAGTTATTCGTGTTAACTAATTTGGCAAGAACTCATGAACAAACCTCGAGTCAAGTTTGAATATAATTTTTTTTAAATAAGCTCAAGCTTGAACATCATCTTAAAAGTTCGAATCAAGTTCGATGATTGTAAAATGACTTGAACTCAAGCATATATTCTTTATTTTTGTCAACAAAATTTATTGCTTATTTCGATAGAAAATTCACCGAAAAATTTATCAATCACTAAAATTTCTAACAAAATTTTTTTGTGGGATGTTGAAGAATTTCTAGCGTTCTATAAGAAATTTCCTTGCATTTTCAACAGTGGTTCATGGCGATATACCCATTAAATTACGTCTGCATGTTCCCCAACGGCTTTGCTCTTTGGTGAAATGTAAATGTATTTAGTTGGGCAAAAGCCATGTTAGCTAAGGTTGACTTGTATTTGTCAAACTCCACCAATTCTGAGGACACCTTGGGCGGCGTAACCCATGTTGTGACAAGGATCCTTGTCGAGGTTGGGTCGACTACCTCCTCGACTAAGCGGACGGGGATCGCGACGGATAGGAACCATGGGATCTTGATGGGCGTCATCGTTCCCACAAAAGTTTTAAGTTAAAATAATAAATTTCATAAGTTCTAAACTCCACTCATTATATACTTCTTTAACGATTCATTGACTAGCAATCGAAAGTGCTCTCTCGGTATTGGGAGGGTAATTAACTATAGGGGCTTGCTTTATGAAACCTGAATCAGATATAAAAGTTCTCACCAAATGAGCGAAATCTCTGGTAGTGTCTTATCTACTATTCATCGCTTACGAAATTATCGCAAACTTAAACAACTCTTTCTTTTTTTTATCGAAAGATGTGTGGCGAATTTTGGATCCATTCTGGCGACTCCGGGGACAGTTTCTCTTTCCATCTTTAGTCAAATCTGTTATAATTGCGGTGGAGTATAAAAAAATGAAAAGATAAATGAAATAAGAAATTGAAATGAAATAGAAGCGATAAGTTAAACTTGACAACTTAGCTTACTCAAAGTCTTAAGTTATGAGATTTTATTTAATGCATATGCTTAGTATGCTTTATCTTATCGTATCCATATTTTGGAAGTAAGGTGATAGTGCGGTTATCTTAATTGCTAATTTTACCTTTAAATTCCGAATGGCATTCTGAACACGGTATCCTTGTTACTCTCGGCGTGGCCATCCGTTTGGCGTTGTCATTATCTTTGGAAAGGGCTACCATCGGTTTGGTGGCGTGGATTTCCGACCATCTTGAGCGAGCAAGTTGCTGAGCCTCGACTTCTTTGAAGTCAAACTTCGTCCTGCGCCATGTGCAGCAATCTCTGAAAAGGCCCGTTGAGGTTGTGACCCTCTGCTGTAGGGTCACTTCAAAAAACAATCTTTGAGAGGCTCGGCCCCGGACACCAATCATGAAAAGGGTTATTCGGTCTCTTTTGTCCCTCGAATAATACAATCGTCAATTTGAACCACCCTCGGTATGATCTTTGAAGCTTCTTCATCTGAGCAAGCTTAGCGGGCAGAAGAAAAGAAATCTTGGTGCTCAACACTTAATCACGTGCGGTATGCAACCGGTGTGGAACCGGTGAGTGTTCCCCATGTCGGTTTGATAACCTTAAGTGGGTTAAGCGAACGACTCTGCGGTCACTCAAGCGGTCTTGGACCCCACAATCAGTTCCAGCTCCTCTGAGAAACCACTATATCTGCAGTGCAGGGTTCTCAAGTAGCCGAGAGAGGGATGAAAAAAAAAAGTCTGTTATTAAGGATCTTGGGCTCCTCAAGGAGACCTCATCCCATAACTCAAATGGCGGGGCCAACATATTCATGTCCCGGTGAACATCGGGGTGTGACACTTGGACCGCGTCAGGAATCCACCCGAAGGTCGGTGGAAGGTAGATGAGGCTGCCTCAAAAAATTACTCCCAAAGAGCATGGGTGGTGTGAATTCCAGATCCTCAAATTGCTCATGGGAGCCTAAAAGAGGCCCCTGATAAAATATTGGCGGTAGACACCTTGGAGAATCCTCAGGGATCCATCATCAATTAACTTCAAGAGGAGGTTAACTTGATCAAGTCCTCTAATTTGATTCCACACTTGGAATCGGAAGTCATTGGAAGCCGTCGAAATCCATGTCAAGAGGGCGAAGAAGAAGAGGAAGAGCCTTGTTGAAGTAGTATATATTTACTTTGCCATCTGTATGCGCCACCTCAACCAACAAATAAAGCATCCTCCAGTCTTGAGAGAACAACAAGAAGGAAGAAGAAAGCATCCAATGAAAACCAGCGTCGAAAGAAAGATAATATTCGGTTGAAAAATGAAAATGAAGCGAAATGATGATCTGAATGTAGATGCGATGATGCTTCTGCCGAGTCCAACACTGTCCCCAAATAATCATCTCCGGCTTGCCCTGCAATCCTCCAATAAATGATCTCACATGCTTCAAGGGTTCTGAGCACAGCGAGATTGAAATAAATGTCAATTCGGCAACTGCTTTAATATACAAACTATATACATCGTGATCTCTCAACTTGATATTATATTGAATGAGAAGATTAAAAATTTGTTATGCGAGGCGGCGAGAAAAGTTGGTGAGCAAAAGCCCATATCCGGAATATGATCAAATTCCATATCCAAAGGGATATTCAATGCCAAAGTTCAATCTTCATAATGGTAATCCCAAGCGACATCGGCCCAATTCAAAGCATCTGGAATGATGCATTATTATTCATTAAATTCGTGTAGTTTAACCATTGCTTTGAATGGTATCTTTGAGTTGTCGAATGACTCGATCAAGACTTTTGCTTGAAAATATGTTCGTTAAAAGGTTATGATCAAAAGACAACAATTCGCAGAAGAGGAAGAAAAGAGTCGATGACGATATATTAGCGTTGGCCTTGAGTATGAAATGTGAACAACAATTAGAAGAAGAGCATGCGATCCAATTATTGATGGGCAACATCGATGATAAGATGGCGCCTTATCTTTGCATGGCTTCAATTACCACATTTCAAGAGCTACTTGATAGGGTGGCTAAATTGAAATTAAATTTATCCGTTAGGCCGAAGATAAATTCAAAAGAGCAAAAGCTCAGACCAAAAGAAAGGTGAAACGCATTTCCACCTCATACAAGGATCTGTGGCGATTAGTCTAGAAGACAAAGAAAGGCTACACATCATCAAGAAAAACCAAGGCAGTCATTCAATCGCTCCACAAGCTCATACTTGAGGTAATGATGTACACCGAGGGTAAACTGGTGAAGGCGGGACAAAAGGAGGCGAATGACTCAATGGCCCCTAAAAGAAAAGGCGAACAAAAGTATTCTTTTAAAGGGAAAGTGTGGCTAAGTTATTTAAACATGCACTCAAAGTAGGTCTCCAACTACGAGTGTAAAAGACTGAAGAATTTGGACAAGCGAGATAATCTAACTATTGTCCATATCAGTGCTTTCGGCCATCTGTTGAAGATTGTTATATATTCAAAGATTGGCTAGAGCGAAAATATAGAAACGGTGAATTCACATTGTCGGACAGTGTATTGGTGCGTCCGAAGAAAGAATCCACCAAAGTAATCACCTCATCTCCGATCTTATCAATGATAAAGGCAAAGGCGATGATGAAGGATGGCAGTCGATCTAAAAGGCGTAAAATGTTGAACAAGAAGGCGTTCGGGTATTCATTAAATCACCACTTGAGCCGTGCGAGTTGAGACAAAACCTAAGTTATGGGAAGGCTAGTTCATCTCACGAAAGACAGCCTAGCCAAATACCGCAAGGGAAGGCTAAGAAACATGTCAAACAAAAAAATAAACTAAATAAAAAGAAGAAGGTAGTAGCACAAAATGTTACTACTATGGATGATAGCGTAACGAAAATCATCAATAATATGGAAGATTATACAATCAAGGAGCGACCTATCGCGAATTCATTTCAAATCTTGGATCAATGAAGAAGCGGGGAAGAAGGCGAAGAACTTCTTGAGTCTTGCTCGATGATGCATGAAGTTGATAACAGCTCAGAAGAACTCTGTTTCCCAGATGAAGATGAATCAGAGCTCACCATATCAACGAACATAAAAAATGTAAAATTGGGCAGTGATTCTGAATCTTCTAGTCTATTAGGATGAATCTTTGAAACAGCGAGTCATCGAAGATTGAGATGCAAATGAAAGCTCAAATGCAGTTGAGTGGTGAGTGCCATCTCAACAAAGGAAAGAGCGATGAATAAAGATAAAGAAATTGAAGTCAATGAAAAAGTTATCCCCAAGGATTCAAATAAGAAGCCTTCATCAAAGGGATCGACTACAATATTCTATCCCATCTAAGAAAAATTCAGTAGACTTAGTGTATCTGAAGCACTTCTAATGTCGAAGATCTAATACCTTAATTGAAGCTCTCAAAAGCGGAAAATTGAAGCATATTTTCTTTGAGCGTCTAACGGAGACCTTGCATGTTCAGAGCCTCCAACCGTCACATTTTAGGAAGATGATCTAATGCTGGATGCGAGCACATAAGCCCTCACGTATTACGGTGAAAGTGATGAATTATAATACATGGATCTTAATTGATCCGGTTCCTCCGTGAATCTTATGAACTTGAGAACTCTTAGATGGCTATCTCTAGATGTACAACATGGGGAGATAAAGTCATGGTTCAAGGTTTCAATGAGAAGGGGAGAAAACTATCGGGTCATTAGTCCTTCCTCTTAAATTTGGAGACCTACACGAAGCTAAATTTCATGTGATCGATCAGATACTTCATTGAGCCCCTTACGGGTGACCATGGCTTCATAAGTATGGCATTGTCCCATCTACATTGCATCAATGTATGAAATATACAAAGGATGGAGAAGAATGCCAAATTGTGGGTGACATGCAACCTTTTTTTGCATGAAATGAAGATTTATCAAGATGCAGTTACCTTCCAGAGAATCAAAGCTAACAAAACAACTAGCAAACACTGCATCTACTTCAAAACCCATGAAAGAACAAGTTAAGAAGAGAAAAGATAAAATGAATAAAGGAAAGGAGATTGTTCTTTATATTCCTAGGAATATAAAGAACAAGTCCAAAATCAATAACACTTGTTCATCATTTGGCGGTCTTGAAGAAGAAGATGAATGTGTTCCTTCTAAATCCAAAGGTCCATGACTCTTCGGTAAAAACGATTGAGAAAATCATTTGACTCGATTATGAGTTTGAATGCTTTTGAAGGTAGGTGCAATGCACTACTTTAAAACAATCATCCGTCCATCGGCCAGAGACTACACTCGTAGTCACTCCTCCCTCGACATTTTAAAGAAATCACCCCTCGAGAAACTCACAAAGTCGAGGCGGTGACCTTCTATGTACCTCTCTCCACGGAAACACGGGCGGAAGCTGTTTTATAAATCAGGGGTGTCGAGAAGAAGATCACGATTGGGTGCACTTATCGAAGAAGAAGAAGCTATGCCCATAAGGATGCCAAAATATTACTCTCCAGATGCAAAATCATCTTAACATGGGGTCATTTTGGGCGAGTAAGCAAAGGACTAAGCTCTTTGAAATGATGTGGTACCCAAAAGGTTCTCAAACCATTGGTAAGAGAAATAAACATACTACCAAAGGCCTTGGTTTTATCCAAGACAACGGTCCAAAGATATACTGTTTACGCTAAACAGAGGAGTGATGATGAAGATGAGAATGTCATTTTAACGTTACCTCACAAATAATGAAGAAGTAGAGGCACCAAGAGCTTGAAGATGGTGGGGAGGCTACTATGGATGAACTTAAAGAAATTAATTGGGAACTGAGGAGGATCCTCGCCCTACGTTTATCTGTGCCCTACTTCCTGAAGATAAAATGGAAGAATTAAAAACTTGCTCGCGGAATTCGTGGACGCTTTGTTTGACATATGAAATGCCGTGCTTATCCCCGATATATAGTTCACAAAAGCAATTAAGCCGATGCAACACCGCCAAGCAAGCCTCTAAAGAATGAGATTGAGGTTGAAGAACGTAATTGCGTAAAACCAAGAAGCTCATTGAAGCCGGTTTTATTCGAGAAGAAAATACGACCTGGATAGCTAATATTGCCCCTGAAAAGAAGAATGGTCGATTCAGATCAGATCGACTTCGTGGATTTAAATAAAGCATGTCCAAAGGATGACTTTCCGCTCAGATCGTAACTTAAGGATAACACTTCAAACCACATGTTCTCATTTATGGATGGATCCGTTACAATCAAATCAAGATGGCTCTCAAGATGAGAAGCATACCTCATTCGACGCCAATTGGCATATATTGCTATACAGTCATGCCCTTCGGCTTGAAGAATGCTGGAGCTACATACCAAAGAGCTATGACGCTAATCTTGATGATTCATCAAAAGTAGAGTGCTATGTTGATGACCGTTGTCAAGAGTATAGATCGAAAGATCATCTCGATGATTTAAGGATTGTCTTGAAAGAATCGAAAATATGATCTCAAGATGAATCCTCTCGCGCGCTTTGGAGTCTCTTCTGAAAGTTCCTTGGATATGTTGCGCCGGAGGGATTGAAATCGATCCCAACAAAATCAAAGCAATTGTCAAATGCCTCCTCCAAGGAGTCTTCAACTCCCATACAGGACATCTCGCATTCATTAGAAGATTTATATCAAATCTGCGTGATGTCACCAAAATTAATGAAGAAAGATACTCCTTTCAAGTGGGATAAGAATGTCAAGAGGCCTTCGACAAGATCAAAAATATCTCTGAATCCACCCATTCTTGCAGCCCAATCCGTGAAAGCCTCTCATCTTGTACACAAGAAGACGAGGAATTCTGTGCTTTGTTGGCAACATAATGAGGGAAAGGAGAATGATACTACATTATAAGACTAATAGAGCGAAGCGCTTATTCTCCAATTGAGAAGCATTGTGACGTTAATTTTGCCGCCAAAAGCTACGCCATTACATGCTATCTCATAAAATTACCCTTATCTCAAGGATCGATCCGTTGAAGTTCTTGATGACAAGACCAACGCTGATGTGTCGCCGCACGCATGTCGTTCTTCGCTATACAATTTGATATTACATATGTTCGAAAGCGTGAAGGGCAAATTCGCAGATTTTCTTGCCGCTCATCCCATACCGACTCATTGCTTAACGATGATCTTCCGATGAGCAAATCATGCACATATATGAAAAGAAAAGCAACAAATGTGGAATTGTATTTTGATGGAGCTTCTCCATTAGATACACTCAACCCTCAAATCTCCCAAAGGCTCGTCGCCTCATTCGATCACACAAGGTGGCATACCGAGACATTCTTATAAATTAACTCAACCACGAACCAACAACGGCGTAATATGAAGCTTGGTGGCGTTTAGAGGAAGCCATTTCCATGGGAGTCCGTAATGCAAATTTATGGTGATTCTCAACTCATCATTAATCAAGTGTTGGGCCTTTACAAAATCAACAAGCTTGAATTGGCCTACTATCACAAACGAAGTTCTCGAGCTTATGAAGCAAATTCAAATGTCATTATGACTCGAGTCTCCGAGCTAGGAATAAGAAAGCGCTTAGCTAAATTAGCTAAAGAAATGGAGTATGGATGACTAATACATACTAATTAGTGTGTGCACGAGTCCTAGAGCCAATAAGTTTAAGTCCTCAGAAGAGGGGTCATCAAACATAATCAGGTGTACCATGTTGCTCCTTACACTCCCTTACAAATTACTTCTCAAAGTCAACAAGACAAGCCTCAAACCATTCAAGAAGAAAGACTCAACGAAGCCAAAAACCACATGATGAAATTCTTATAGAAGAGAAGGAAGATAAGACTCTTCGTCGACTACTTCAAGGAAGGCAAATTGCCAAGTAATAAGTCGATGCACAACTTGAGAAAAGGCTTCGACTATATGCTTATGTTGGCAATACATCGTAGATCCTTCGAGTGTGTTTGGGAATAGAAGAAGCCAACAGTAATTGTTGAAATCCATCAAGGACTTTGTGGTGCACACCAATCGTCCTAAAATGGCTTTCAAAATTAAAAGAATTGGATACTATTGGCCGCCTATGGTAAAAGATTGTATCAATCATGCCAAGAGATGCCATGAATGCCGTCCATGGTAACATAATTCATCGCCTCCAAATCATCCAACGATAGATCTCGCCTTTGAGGGGGATGTAATCGACCAATTGATCCGCCATCATCACCGGTCACCGCTTCATCTTAGAACACCGATTATTTCTCCAAGGTCAAGCCGCACCATTTAAAGAAGTTACACAACAAGTGACCAACTTCTTTACCCACAATATTGTTTATGATTTGGTGTACCACGTCAATCATTTCGATAATGGGTCACCTTCAAAAGCTAAAGTTTATAAATTTGACGCAAGATAAGATTGATCGCATATTCCCAATTTATAATCCGAGAGCAAATGGCTTGGCAGATTTAATAAAACACTAGTCAAATTGCTTAGAAAAATTCTCACAAGAAATAAAAGGAGTGGCATACCAAACTGGAAGCGCATGCTTGCTACCACTTATAAAACTCCTACAAAGTCTACCCCTATGCACTAGTGTTTGGGGTCAAGCGCTTTTACCACCAAGTTGAACTACCTTCGCCCGAAGTAGCCATTCAACAAAATCTTACCCAAGATGAGAATGCTCGCTCACGGATGGAAGAGCTTGACGCCGACGAGGTCGGCCCAAGCTCAAAGAAAATCTAAAGTCATCGAGCGAGGATGTCCGCATTCGATCATACAAGACGCCTCGAAGCTTTTCGTGAAGGAGAATTGGTCGGTGAGAAGACCAATCATCCCTCATCAATCGCAGAATTTGAACCTAATGGGAAGGACCTTTTGTTATTGAAAAGGTCAAGGAGAGCGTACCGTGGACTTCAAAGGTGAAAGACCAATGCCGCCAATCAACTCGGATTTAAAGAAATATTACACATGAAAGTGTGATTGACAAATCTCGATTTGAAAATCTTATTGTCAAACACTTATGAAAATTTTCATTGGAAATTCTCTTGTAACAAGAATGCATTTCAAAATAAAAAAAATCTGTTAGACAGGGCATTTTTTTAAAATTTTATAGTAAAGTATCGCGCTCCTAAGACAGGGCCTTTCTTTCTTTTGGGTTGACATCGCTGCGTCAGATCCCCACATACATACTCAAAATTATGTATTCAAATGCTCAAATTTAAAAGTCATCGACCAAAGAAGAAAATTTTCAAGTCTCAGAACTTCAACAAACCAAGTTGGATATACATTTATCATCCCACTTCAAATCTAGGCTCGAAGGTATAGGACTCAACACGCCAAAAATACGGGCCGAAGCCGATGTCTGCTTACTCAACACGCCACAAAGGTCAGTAAGAGATCCCCATCTCTAGCCCGAGGATAAAATCCTTCATCAATTGCTCAAGTCCACGACTCAAGTAGTGTATAAGGTGACTCAACACGCCAAAATATAGTCAGCCGACAGACCTGCTACTCAACACGCCACAAAGCCGTAGTAGGATCCTCCTACTGCTAGTCAAAGACAAGAGCATCCAAATCCCCAAATCTCTCCAACTTGGTGAGTTCAAGTGACCCGACCGGGAAATTATCCCTATTGGTCGTAAGGTCATTTTCAAAATTCTACAACAAACAAAGATATCCTTACTGAGAAGGCACTGCCGAAGTTTGGAATCAAATACAAATGTAGAATCTCAACTCCTTCAGTAAGTCTATTAAAGCAAAAAGCAAAGACCGAAGGAAATTCTTCTTCAGTAAGTCCAATAAAGCAAAAAAGCGAGGACCAAGAAGCTATCCCAATGTTCAGATAAAGCTAAATGAACTGGGAGTTTTGTCATCAAGATGTTCATTACATGTGCAAAGCACAGATGATGACTCTTGCCATTGATCCAACACAAGCTCGAGAGCAAGTCGTTTATCCTTCTACAAGCCCAAAAGCGTAAGTTGTAGGGTATGTAATTTCGTATCGCTCGACAAATCTCAGATAATTCGTGACTTTCATCAAATCCAAGGCATGAAGCCAGGATAAAAGGAGGCACAAGATACGAATCCTCGAGATGAAATCTTCAACAAGTCCGTCAAAGCACAAAGCATAGGACCGAAGACATTTCTATCTCATCAACTCCATCAAGTCCACCAAGGCACAAAGCCAGGACAGGAGGAAAATACAAATTCCAAATTCGATGAAGTCTTCAACAAGTCCACAAAGCACAAAGCACGTGACCAAGACATTTCTATCTCATCAACTCCATCAAGTCCCACAAGGCATAAAGCCGTGACAGATAAAATGCAATCCCAAAGTATTATTAGAGTTGTAGAAATTACAACGCGTGACATCAACAAATCTCTTGGAATCCATGAGGTCAATTAGTGTACAACAAACCGCGTCGCTCCATGCGCACCATGTTTGTTGGGGGAATTGTTGACCTACAACTATGAGCCACATTAAATTAAATAAATAAGGTGGATTTTAAAATCCCTCAAATGCGATCGACGTCAAATTCGTTTTAATTGACGATTGAATGCAGCGTCGAAAATATTAAAATGATGTCGAAAATTTTGAATCAATTAAGGATCGATCGGATATTAAAATCAAATTATCATGAAATTGTGCACATGTCAGTGGAAGCCCGGCGGCCTAAACGACCTCGTTCGCCAAAACAAATGGCGTGTCGTGAAATGTCGAAACATCAAGCGACACCTTGAGACCCATTCGCAAAGCGTCGCGAATGTCGATCAATTCGAATCGGGCACAATTGTAAACTAATTTTTATCCGTCGTCGGCGTTGTCCGAACGACCTCGATCACGAATTGATCAGCGTTGCGCATTGAAACTGAAACAACTAAAATTGACACCCATATTGCTAGGGTTTGGTGCATAAATTAATATCACATAAAATAATATTAAATTATAATTAAAGGGATTAATGGTTGCTAATCTCTTAATCGACTTTAATTCCCTACTAATCAGCGCTCCTTGACCAATCGAGCCAGCGGTTCTAAGGAAGCGAGGGTTATCCCCCGTTGACTCCATTCTTCGCATTTTCCCTCTCTCGCTCTCGGTCTCTCGCTCTCGGTGAAGCTCGCCCTCGACTCTCCCTCTCTGTGCTTTTCTGTCTCTCTCGGTGCTCTCGGTCTCCAGCTCTCATTTGAAGCTCAGTTCTCCTGCGCTCTCGGTCTCTCGGCGAAGCTCTCGTTCTGCTCTCGGCTCCGTCGAAGCTTCAGAGCCGGCATACTCTTGCGATTCTCCTCTCTCACTCTCGTCGACTTACGCGTCCGGCGGTAGCGAACCTCCTACGACTCCTTCTCCCTCTCGTAGAGCTCCCCTGGATCTCGTCTCTCGGTTGAAGCACCGAATCTAGCCAGAACAAGCGAGAATCACTCTTCCAGCAGAAACCCCAGGTTGTTTAGTTTCAATCTTGAAGTTATATTTTCTTATGTGGGTTTCTTGAAGGAAATAGTTTGATTTATCGCATGGTTGGTTGTCTAGTTTATCGTTATTTCATCCCTTTGATAATTTATTGAAATCTGTTCTTTCATATGTGTATGCATGGTTGATTTAACCTCATCTATATGTGAAATGTTGTTCTTTCTATCTGTATGCTTTGATTGGATGAACCTCTAATCTTTATGTGACCTTTCAACATTTCATTTTTGTTTGTGAGATACAAACAAAAGAAGAATCTTGGATCTGATCTATGTCAAGGGATAAATAATGAAGAAGTAAATTTTCATGATTTTATTGCTAAAAAAAATTTAATCTCTGAAATATCTGTGCTTTTTGCTGATTTTGAGAAAGATAAAAAAAAAGAAGGGAAAAGCAGAACTTATTGCAAGCTATTTCTAAAGTCTAGTTTACTCTTTTGGCAAAGAAAAGAAAAAATGCTTTATGGTTTGGGTTTTGCTATAAAGTTGTCACTTCTTGCCTTCTATTGATTCAAAAAAAAAAAAAAAAGTTTATGCATGTATGAAAGCAGCATGGCTACTTCATTTTATCTTATCTTATTTTAGAAATGATATGAATCTGAAATCTGAAATTTCAGTTAGAAAGGTCTTATGTGATTAAAACATGTTCTTATTTATTTGAATGTTTCAAATGCAAAATTGTGAAATAGATGAAAATGCAATGCTCATAAAATGCTGTCTTGTTTAAGTATATATGCAAACATGTTTATATGCAAATGCAAGCTTTAAATTTATGATATAAATTTTACCATATTTCCAATATGGTGAAATCTTATCTATCAAAATTTGGCGGTGTCTCACGTGCTATACATGTCTTTCTTCTTGACATGGTGGTGAGTCTCATGGCAACCCCACTTGTGGGGGGAAAGCCGGAGGCGTTGTAAATTTTGATGCTCTAATCAAATGTTTATCTTGACTTTCTTTTATTTATATGCAAATGAGCTTTAAATTTATGATATAAAATTACACCATGTTCTCCAATGGTAGGAAATGTTATCTATCAAAATTTGACGTGGTGTCTCACGACATACACCTATGTCTTTCTTGACATGGTGGTGTCTCATGGCAACCCCACTTGTGGGGAAGAAGAGGCATTGTAAATTTTGATGCTCTAATCAAATGTTTATCTGCGACTTTCCTTTTATTTATATGCTGAGAGCTTTAAATTTATGATATAATACCATGTTCTCCAACATGGTAGGAAATATCTTATCAAAATTTACATGTCTCTCATTATACATGTCTTTCTTGACATGGTGGCGAACCAGTCTCTCATTAACTTGTGGGGAAGCCGGGAGCATTGTAAATTTTGATTATTTTTGCTCTATCTTTATAAGTAGTTCACATTGTTCCAATCTGCGGGGAAATGATAAGTACACATTCACGTTGTTCCATGGCGGGAAATCATATATAAAATGCTCGTTGTTCCAGCGTTAATCTTTTTTGTCAACCCATACACTTTCTTGGCGTGGTGAAAATAAATTCGATTGCGTGTCTACCGCCTCTTGGCGTGGTGGGAAGACCTAGCCCCCGAAGTAGCCCCCTATGTGGGGATGACGCCGGGAGGCTGCCGAAATTTTCAAAATAAAAAGTTGAAATGTCATATAAATGCTTATACTTTAATTTCATATACATGTGAATGCAAATTTATTGCTATGCTATAAGTACCCGTTCACATTGTTCCAATCACGGAAATCGTGATAAGTACTTGCTCGCGTTGTTCCAGCGTGGAAATCTTTGTCTGACCCATACCTTTCTTGGCGTGGTGGGAAATAAATTCGGTCGTGATTGTCTCCGACACCTCGCCTTTCTTGGGTGGGAAGGAACCCAGTAGCCCCATCTTGGGGATGGCCGGAGGAGAAATTTTCTTAAAAAAAAAAAAGATAGAAAAGAAAGGATGAAATGCTTAGGTTCACATGTTGGCTTAAAGTGCTTCTTTAGGTTATATATGAATACTCATACCCTCTACTTGTCATTCACAAGTGATTTACATACATAAATGAGATATAGTGAAGACTTGAAGCAAAATACATATGAATAAACTAAATCTATATAACTTGACATATATCAAGAAGATAAAAAAAAAATTGTTAATTTAGAAAAGAACTCAAGTATGTGTGCACCTTAATCCTCCTTGCAAGGTTGAAAGAACTTAAACTTGTGGCTTAAGGAAGAGGAGAGTAGAAAATGTAATTTGTAAAGGGAAACCCCTCTATTTATAGGCTTTCTTGGCTTCCTTTTTATCTACTCTTATAGAATCGACATGTGGTATGTCATAAATTGCATCAAGGAACTATCTAAGGTGATGCCACTTGTCATGTTGCATGCATGCATGGACATGTGGCATGCCTTATGCATCTTATCCTTTCTTTGAAAAGGAAAGTAAAGTCTTTGCCATTCCTCTTTAATAAATTTAATGAGTTTGTGTCCCCCCCCACTTGCCATGAGCTTGCATGTGAGGGAGGTGGATTTTAATTAATCCACTTGCCTCTTTTAAATGAAATATGACAACTACTCATATTTTTTTTTATTCCCCTTTCCCTTTTCAAGAGAAATAAATGGGCTATGGTATATGGTCATATGGGCCTCCAGATTGTTTTAAATAATTTATACTTCTGATTTATGCATAAAGAGAGTTGCAAATCAAATTACTAGCCCATTTTAGGCCCATTACTTTACTTATGATCATATGGGCCTCTAAATCAATTATTTTCAATACTTTATGTTGGCTGATTTGCAACATAAAGAGAAATTTTCTTTAAATCAAATTACTAAGCCCATTTTGGGTCCATTACCTTACTTATGAACATATGGGCCTAAATTAATTATTTTACCCTTTATGTTCTGATTTTGTACATAGGGACATGTGCAAGTTAGATAAAATAAAGAAACAGATACTTATTTTCGGTTGATCCCTAAACAAAAAACCCTCATCATATTGAAATCCAAACTTACAAATTGCACTTATATTTCTAGACATTCAATGTCCATACAACATTTTAAAAAACGAATACCTATGTGTTGGAATGTCAAACATTAGGACATGCAAGTAAGACAAATATAAACGAATCTTCATCTTTAGGTTTGGTCTTGACGTCGTTAACAAAACCTAAAATCCCATATCAAAACTAATACTTGCATTACAATCATCAAATACCAAAAGAAGATCTTATCCGGTTTGGTCTTGGACCGGTCAAGTTAACAAAACTCAAAAAATCAAAATTTGACATCAAAACTTCAACATTAGACATCTTAATGCTCATACAATTTTCAAAAAAACAGATATTCATATGCATGTTGGAGTAATTACTAAGTCAAATATAAAAGAACGAATACCAATCCGGTTTGGTCTTACGTCGTTAACAAAACCTAAAATTTGATGTTATAAGAATTGAATAAATAATATCTAAGAATTACATTATATAATACAAGATGTGAATCAGTGACAAATTCAAACCTCGAAGAAAAGTCCCAAACCCGATCCTCATGTTCAAACTAGAGTGGACAAGGTTTTGAAGGATTATACTTCTTGAGATGATGAAAGATCCTCAGAAAATTGGGCAGTAGACAAGTTATCATATTAGCCACATGATCGAGAAGGGTAATTATAATTAAGATTTCAATGATAAATGATCATATATATTCAAATCTAAAATCAATCATAAAATGATCAAAATTCAAAGAAAATACAAAAAATATAAATAAAAAAAAAAAATGAAATGAATTATTTAAATTAAAACTAAAAAAAATAAATAAAATCAATTCACCCCTCCGCAATTGTATGTCTTCGGGTGACAAATTAAGAAAACTTTTGCTCACAAAGAGCCAATGTCAAATTAAATACATAATTACTTTCACACTCAAATATTCCTAAAGCGGTAGGGCGTGGCCGTCTCTCTGTCGCGTGGTTTTGCCGCGATATGCACCATAAATGGTTCGACAGCCCTCGAGTGGTTAGCGATATGGCACAAATTGCGGTCACTACCGCGTGTATGTTCCCCACGGCTTTGCTCTTTTGGTACGTGAAATGTAATGTATTTAGTTGGGCAAAAAAACCTATGTTAGCTAAGGTTGACTTATATTTGTCCCCAAAAACTCCACCCAGTCTACAAGGACACGGGCGTAACCCGTGTGTTGTGACAAGGATCCTTTCGTTGTCTACCTCCCTCGACTAAGCGGACCGGGGATGGCGACGGATGACGGAACCATGGGATCTTGATTGCGTCATCGTTCCCCACAAAAGTTTTAAGTTAAAATAATAAATTTCATAAGTTCTAAACTCCACTCCCTATTATATACTCGTTCTTTAACGATTCATTGACCACTAATCAAAGTGCTCTCTGGTATTGGGAGGTAATTAACTATAGCTTCTATAGGAAACGAATCAGATATAAAAGTTCTCACCAAATGAGAGCGAAATCTCTGGTAGTGTCTTATCTACTATTCATCTTACGAAATTATCACCACAACTCTTTTCTTTCCTTTTTTATCGAAAGATGTCGGTGGCGAATTTTCGGATCCCACATCGACTACCTCCTCTGACTAAGTAGATTAGGGACCACGACTGTCTGGGATAACGAAACCATGGGATCTAGATCGGGCACGTCATCATTCCCTCAACCATCTGGTTTAAGCTGAAATGATGAATTTCATAATCTAAATTCTGAAATTCCACATACTGTTACTATACGCTATGCATTGAGCGATCTAAACGACTAGCCTTAATCGAAAGTTCTCTCTCTTTTATTTGGAGGAGTAATTAACTATAGGGGTTTGCGCCTATAGGAAACCTAAAATCAGATCTAAAGTCCTTACCAAATGAGGACGAAATCTCTGAGTAGTGTTTTATCTACTATTTCATCTGTCTTCTAAAAATTACACCGACACTTTCAAATCACTCTCCTCAATTCAATAATTGTCGAGAGAGGTCGGTGGCGAATTTTTGGAGCCCACAGTATTTTTATTTTTTAATTTTTTAAATAAATAACATTATCTTAAAAACACTCAAAACAACCTTTTAAATATTTTAAATATTTTAAAAATAACGATCACTAATCAAAATATATGCAAAATAAAATAAAAAACATAAAACATAAAATAAAAGTGATCTCAAACGGCTCCTTAGAGTTTTAGACCTTTTATTATCAAGAGCCAAATGCAAGTTATATTTTTTATGTTTTTTTATTAAATACTAGAGTCTATGTTGTAGATCAAGATGTTTACTATAGAAAGTGTTAAGAGTTTTAAAGAAGGGATTTTGTTAATAGCTGAAAGTATTTAATTTACCATTTTGATAAGGTAAAGTTTTAGGTTTATATGAGATAATATGTTAAGATTTATAGGTTAATTTGATATATTTGAATTATATTGCCAATAAATATTTTTATGAAACCTGAAAAGATTAGGGGTTGTTTGTTTTGAATACATTGAGATGTAAAACAAAAATGTAGAGGTTTTAGTTTTTTGCATTTAAACAATAAAATTATGTGTCATTTAAGTAATTCATTAAATTTAGTATTTGGAACTTATTGGTAATTTGCTCTACAAATAATCTTTGATCTCCTCCGATGTAGATCATACACCGCCTCAATACTTTTATTATATTTACCAAACAGAAAAAAAATAAACTCATATATTTGTAGAATTTTCAAACAAACAGACTAAATTAATTTAAATACATTGTATATTCATTTTATTCTTTTTCTTTTTTTGTATTCTAGACCAGATAAGAGAAGAACATTAAAGCAGAAATATCTACTAACAAATGTTATTTTGAAGTAGGATCATTACTGAGAATGAACTTACAAGTGTTAGACTGGCGAAATAGTGTTTGTATTTGTGTTAAAATGACAAAATATACTTATTTCTTTGCTTGTTCATTAGTTTTCAGCTGAATTCTTTTTGTTGTTGCAGAGCTATTACCCTGAAAGACTTGGAAAGGTGTTCTTGATTCATGTTCCATCCCTTTTCATGAAAGCATGGAATATTATATACCCATTCATTGATAAGAATACTCGGAATAAGGTATGATTCTCAATATTTCTTCAAAATTTTTTTTTTTTGTTTTGTTTTTCTGCCTGAAAGTTATTGATTTAAGGGCTTATTTGGGATCATTTTATTTTATATTATTTTTAAAGTATTTTTGTTTAATGTGTTTTATAAACATTTTTATTTTTTGTTTCTAAAACAAATAATATTATTTGTAAAGTAGTTTAAAATAAATTTTAGATGTTTTAAGTATTTTAAAAATACTATGACATTCAAATATGTTTTATTTCAAATCAAAACATAAACAAAATAAATAAAAATAAAAAAAAAATAAATTGATTCCAAACAGCTAGAAACTGGTACAGAATGAAATATGCCATCTTATATAGGAATGACAATAATTTCTAGAAATTATTGCAGAAGTTGTTTTGAACTAAGTTCTTTCTATTAACAAAATAATTATTTTTATGATATTGAAATCTTAGCTTACAAAATAGAAACTACTGTCTTGCAGTTTAAGTATTACTCGTTGAATCCAAAGCTAAACTTTCATTAGTGATATCTTAAGCCAATTTTTTCTCCCATTACTTTTTAAGTGCTTGGGAGTCCATTTCATACTTTAATATTCCTTTCTTCATTGTTATAAATATGAAAGATTTACAAACATATCACACAATTCTTATATATTGGCATATATAACACATAAAAGTTAATATTATCATTTCTAACACTATTCCTATGCATGAAAAGATATATTCACTTTTAAAAACATAATAATTGTGATATATAATGTTAAAAGATTTCAGTGTTACATATATAAATCTTAAAGTTTAGGTGTTTGATACATAAATAATATTAATATATATATATATTTTATTTGTAGTTTATCTTTGTGGAAGACAAGAATCTGAAAGCCTCATTGCTTGAAGACATTGATGAGGACCAGCTCCCAGAGATTTATGGTGGAAAGCTAAAGCTGATACACCATTGATACAGCAAAATATTGTTTCTACTTGAAATTAGATGCTCACAAATAAAATAGTTATGCTTTACTAGCCATGGCTTAACTCTATTTAAACCATGGCTTAACTCTTTACTAGCCGTTATGCCACTACAGGAGAAGGCCGCACAGGACTGATAAGCTTGTAACCTCAATGTCAAGAAACATTAAAAGGAAAATATGATTATTTCTTTGTTGTAGACTTATATTTCCTTGTTGCTTTCATTGCAAAGCTTTATGGGGAGCATGGACTTGAGGCTTATTGCAAAATTTGAAGCAAAATAACTAGAGTTTGTGGGCTTGGAAGCCATGGCTTAACTCTATTTAAATTATTATTGTGTATTCATTCAAGGTGATATTTGAGTGGATTTTTTAAAAGATTATTCATCTTCAAATTTTCTGCGAGTATAACATATAGGGCTGCAAATGAATTGAGTATTCCACAAATTACTCGTAACTCGACTCAATTAGAGGTCATATATGATTGTTTGATTAACTAATTGAATAAGTTTGAATACTTTTATAAATAATTGATTGTTAAATGAACAAACTTGAATAGCTCATTATTCTTTTCATTTATGTTCATGAACAATATCATTTAAAGCTCGTGAATGAGTTCATTAAAGAGCTCGATTAAATTTTGTTCGTAAATAATATTATTTAAGTTTTAATTTTTGTTAGGCTTAATAAATTTTAATTGATACAATTTGTGTATATTTCTTAACAAGATGCTTTCAAATAAGCTCAATTAAATCTTAATTAAAGTTTATTTATTTCATTAAACGAGTTATTCGTTAACTAATTTGGCAAGAACTCATGAACAAACTCGAGTCAAGTTTGAATATAATTTTTTTAAATAAGCTCAAGCTTGAACATCATCTTAAAAGTTCGAATCAAGTTCGATGATTGTAAATGACTTGAACTCGAACAAGCATATATTCAGCTCTGTATTTTTTTTCAACAAAATTTATTGCTTATTTCTGATAGAAAATTCACCGAAAAATTTATCAGAAATCACTAAAATTTCTAACAAAATTTTTTTGTGGGATGTTGAAGAATTTCTAGCGAAAGTTCTATAAGAAATTTCACTGCATTTTCAAACAAATAAAATCTGTCAGAAGTCCTGCCAAAATACTTGCATTTTTATTTTCTTGTAATGTCAATCATTGCTAGTGTTCATTAGAATTCAACTGTATTTATATATTTTCATTTATTTATCAACGACTTAGCCCAAAACCTTAATAAATTTAAAGCTTTACATAGACAAAATTCCATAAAAACAAACAATCAAGTCATTATTTAAATCATATTAAGACTTCATGGAGGCTATGTGTTGTGTCTTGTATGGTTCTACAATAAAATGCAGTTAGTTCTAGAGACATTTAAGTTGTGTGTAGCTGTTAAAAGATATTATCTTTATGTCGTTAGTATGGATATATATTGTTTTGTAAAGTATTGGAGTATATTATTGTATTGATGTTGATAATGGCTTATTCCCACTTCTTTTTTTTTGTTATTGAGTTAATATGTAAAGAATCATAGTTGTTATTCTTTTATAATCTACATAAATTAGTCCAATTAATTTGGATTAGAAGAAGTTTATTAATAATATCATATATATGTTATAATTTATCTTGTGGTTATCAGTATATTTTTTCATGAGCCGCACATATATATTATTTAAGACACTTTCGAGTAAATTTAAGGAGTTAAGAAGTATGAAATTTTTAGAGATATATGTTGGAAATATATGAAGATAAAAATAACTTTATCTAGCTCTGATCTCATGTCAAATCATCAAGAAGATTTAATCGAAAGTGTACTTGAAATCTATGAAAGAGCTAATGCGGGATTTGGCCTTCCACTTTTTAAGGAGTGTTCTTGAGATGGAAAGAGAGATCATTCTTTTCACTCAAGATGAGATGTGAGGAAAAATAAGAATCAATCTTATAAAATGGGGATCATGACCTTATTTATATTTGAGTACATCTCATTTTATTTCAGCCTATTATTAAAATAAAATAAAAAATTTGGTCTCTATATATGATAATTTCATACAAAATTAATAAGATATCTCAAAAGCCTAAAATTAATTAATCTTTATTTGATCACAAAATTAATAGGCTTAAAAATAAGATAGCACCTAATGTATAATTAAATTTATATGTGAGCCACATTCAAAATTCCCAACAATATAGTCATTATGTAATTATATATATATATATATATATATATATATATATATATATATATATATATATATATATATATATAACCCATATGTATTTACATGCAGGAGTTTTAGGTATTTTATATGCCATCAAGGTGATAAAAATGATGATAAGGATTACAAATGCACATGTAATCATCCTTGATTTAAGATGACAAGTTTAAACCACTTGATCAATATTTTGAGGTGCTTCATGGTGTAAAAATATGACAAATCATATGTAACATCTTTTCAAATGTACTTGAATTTACCCTCACGATAAGGATATGGATATTTGAATTACTTGGGACAACTTTCAGAAACATAGAGAATTTAAGGTGTTTTGAACTGGTTTTTCTTTAAAGATATGTATAATATAAAATCTAATTTACAATAATATTGATTCTTTTTTTTTTTACTTTATAGGAGAGACAAATAAAGATGAAGGTAGGAATGACCATTATAAGACAAGGAGTGAGGATAATGATGTGGAGGTTATCGTAGATCTAGGTTCATCTGATTCCACCTAAGCTTGCCCACTTAAGGATGTTCATGAAGCATCACACTCTTATATGTAAAATAATTATTATTTATTGTTAATATTCAATCATCTAAATGCAAGTGTTTGTTAGTGGTTTATATGGCAATATAAAATCATACACATAAAAAGAACAATTATGGATGTAACAAGCCTTCTCTTAATGGCAAAGGAATGGCTTGTTGAGTGCCTCAAAATTATTACAATATTAGAGTTTATAGGTGTTAAATTTTCTTAGGCATCTTTAACACATAGATTTGAATGTCATCTTTTAACCACTTTTTGGTAAGCACTAGTATTTGCAAATTATTATATTTTATCCATAAAATTGTAAAGTGACTACATGTTGTATGATGCTAAATTAACCCTATGTTTTAGGTCTGATGCCTATCTTTAGTCAGATATATCGTGGTAGGTAAAGAGCAAAGATGGCAACCATACCATGACTACTATGATGAGTAATCAGACAAGCATCAAAGAAAGATATAGTATATTATTACCCATTAATCTAGGCCTTTCATTGTCATTTTAGTTATCTTCGGACCAATCACAAATTAGCACGCCATTTATATGGCTCCAATGAATTTTCATTAAACATTTATATATTGATCTAATTATTATTTTCTATGCATATGCATTATTTATACTAAGATGCTTATTAATGTTAGGTACATTTTGATGTGAAATACAATTACAATAATTCCAATTATTATAGGACATAAAATTATTTTTATTGTTCTCATAAATGAGTGCTTCTTGGTACATCTTTATAGAGAATTAAAAGAGGTGACCCATTCATATTGATTTCATTGGATGCTTATATCTTATGCACGTTCAGGCATCGGAGTGAATACATGTGGACATACTAACATTATATACTCCATATTTGAAAGAAGATAGGTGAAGGCTCTCAATAACAAGTGCTAGACTTAATAAGGACATTTTTTCAATGATAATTTTTTTTTTATGAATTTACAAAGTTATACATACATTTAGGTTGAATGGGAAAAAGTATGCTAAGTACCTACATAAAATTTAAAAACCAATAAGATGATATTTATGGTTTTCACTATAGTTAATTTAGCATCAAACTAAAAAATATCTTGATGCATCTTCATATGTATTAACTACATTATGGAGTTTACTAACACTATCGTGAGACTAAGAATACATACATTATATGAGTGCTAGTTCTAATAAGTTAGAACCATATGAAGTGACCCTTGTTAGATCATGCGATGTGATAATTTGATGGAGAACAAGAACAATACATTAAGACCTTGGTGTAAGAGAGTTGAAGAGATGGGTGAGATAAGTATGCATTAGTACCACCATAGATATTAAGAGATGTGTGATCAAAAGCTTTCTTATATTGTTGAGCCTTTCCATCATTATATTAATATTTAACAAGAATTTTCATAGTATTAGTGATAATATAAAACTTCAGTTTCATTATACCATCTTAAGGCACTAACGAATCCTCCATACATGTAATGTCTTATGGTATTAGTGAAGTGAGCATAAGTATATACAACAATGTTAACTAATTAAATTGTCTCTTCTACTCATTTGAGTTTAATCATCCACCTATTCAAGTGTGATAAGGCTACTTGATCTGATATGCGAAACATTTTCATCCTTCATTTGGTGGTCATTTTAATGATGCCAATATAACATGATTGCAATTATGTAAAAGATAAAAGATCAATGTACAATGTAAGATGGACAATGCATATAAAGGATACCATATAAGAGGATGCCACCATAACAAATAGTTATTGTGACTCCACATCATCCATATTATATATACATGCCCATCAACATTCTTTGACTTAGTTCTATCTATAAATATATATTTGAGACCATCCATATTTCTAAATCCAAGCCCCTTTAAAAATTACATCAAGAGGAATCATGTCTTATTATTATTAGTCTTTAGCCAACATTTGATTTAAACAAGATTGCTTTAAAAAGGAACATTCCAAATTGGGTTCATTTTGGGTAAATTCAATGTTAATGCCATCAACTCTGTACTCCTCAAATTAAGGTTAGTTGGTTTCCATCACCCATTCATTATCATTATATATATAATGTAAGATGATATTATTTGACTCAACAATCACAACAATCAAGGATAAGTATACATGCTCATAATGGCTCAATAAAGAAAGAGGCTTAAGATATTATAAAGTGGTATTAGCTTCTAGAGCATCTTTTATGTGGACAATGTCACTGCACATTCACAATTAATGCTATACTATTTTCGCATCATGGAGGTAATATGAATTATTATTGAATATGCAATGTTAATTTATAAAGCTTAAAATATACATATAGTTTTTTATGCTACACATTTTAAGACATTATGATGATGATTTATTTAATATGATTGCATATAATTTTAAGAGATCTTAATACTAACCATGACACTATTAATTTTAATCACTACATTCATTACTTATTGAAATTAATTATTGTTGAGTGAGAAATGATTTGAATGGTAGATTATCACAATCATAAAGATATATAAGGTTACAATCATTAAGCTTGGTAAGGCTTCTCTAGCTTTATAAACAACTTCTATATAAGAGAAAATGACATTAAGTTCTATTTTGGTGAGAAAACTATTTGTTGAAAGCAATATTTTTTTTTAGGATCATGAAAGTAAACTACAATATTTTCCACTATCAAATTGATAATAAAGAGCAAACATAAATTATGAGAATCATCACAAATGATTAAGGAAAGGTTAAAAATTATGAGGCTTCAATGGAAGACTTGAATCTTAAGAATAAGATAAGATATAAGTGGGTAAAGAAATAGATGGTAGACTAGAAAAATACATATCTTAAATTGAAATGAGAATTAAATAATTTCATCTTTTCTATAGTTTCTTGTTTGGTGGTGTGAATTTGAGGTTGAATACTTATTGGCCCTCGACCAAATTGTTCCTTCTTGTGAGTTGGCTATTTTATTAATTTTATTATGTAGTTTTTAATGAAACTCATTTTCTTGTATTTCTCACAAACCTTCTATTATAATTTCTCATCACCAAACTTAACAATCTTCTATTAAAAATTGTACAAAGTGTTTTGATTTTGCCATCATTGCCAAACTTTAATCCCCACAATGTTCTTGACTTTGACCCATTCGTTGCCATTTAAGCTCCGTCAATATTACTTCATCCTGTCATATATATAATCTTTGTCAAGCTCTTGGTCTCAGCATTTTAACTCAATTCTCCACTTCAAGTCTTATTAAGTTACACTACTTAAAAGAAGCCCTATATCACTTGTTCCATTCCATTACCTCCATACTCTTACCTAAAGCTATTTCGAATCTTTCTAGCAATTACTACCACCACAGTACACCTTCTTTAAGTTTGGGTCAACCCATCCTCCCATCCCAAGTTCTCTAATAAATTCTACCATTTTTCTCTCTCTTAATTACCACATACAACAACTTGCCTCTTTACAATAGCTCATTCTACACAAGTCTAATTACTCAGCGTCACATTTCCATCTCTAATCCAACATATCCTCACCATTTCCATCACATTGAACCCACCACCAACCCACCTTTATTATTTCTAGTTTCTATTTAGAGATGAAACTAAGTTTAAATGAGTGAAAATATGAGTTCACTTGTGTAAGTGTGAAATTATATTTTTCTTATCTTATGGATGGTGATATTTTTAAAATTTTAGTTTTGTTATTCCAAAACACCAAAACATGATTTTATCTTTTTAAAATTTTATTATTCAATGTTCATATATTGAATCTAAAAAATAAATCAAAAGTAATACTTTAATTATATGCATTCGAAACAAGTTAATGCATTAGTTCTCACATGAACTTGGTATGTGACTTAGCATGAGACCAAATGACCCCTTAAGTCAACCAGGGTCCTTACATAATTGTATAAACACAAAATGTGAGCCTAAGCAATCTTTTTTCAACCAAAAATTGATTTTGAACTAATGTAATATTTTATCCCCTTGGAATTATATTTCAACACATTTAATTTGATTATCACACTTTAATGCCTTTTTTGAGCCTTTTATGATGCATTTTAAGCACCACAAATTTGGATTTTTTTTTTTTAGTTTTTTAAAAGATTTCTCACTTAAATTATCATATGTTGAGTTAGGAGCTTCCATCTAGTGAAGTTATGATTAAGGAGGAATGAGTTAGCCCTAAGTGAATGTTTACATTGACACTTAAAAGCAGTCACAATTTAAAGTTTTCCCTCTTGTTTTAATTTCCTAAGATAGATATTCATGATACACAATATTTTTGAACTTTAATGGACGAGTTGACATTTTCTTTATGCTTGAGGTGAGTTTAATTTTTTAATGCTTCAAATCTATGTTGAGTCGATGGCCTTCAATAGCTTCAAGTATTTTTTATATGTATTTTATCTTTTATAATTGTCTTATTTTTCTAGAGAAAAAAACCAACTCTTAAAATCATCAAACAAATAAAGATTAAAATTTCACCAAAATATATAATTCAGTAATTAAAATTTATTACATATCAACTTCTATTTATAAGCAACAAATAATCTTTGAGCAACCAAAAATTAAATTGATATATAAAAGGGAAAGAAAAATGGGTTGATCACTTAATAAATGTGAAGATTTATTGCTCATTAAGATGGGCGATTATACATGATTTCAGTGTTATCTTAAAAATAAAGTAAAATAAAAGTATTATTCAAATAATTTAAATGTAGAGCATTTAGATCGGCTTATAATGAGCTCTTATTCATAAATTTATATTAATTTGGGCTTTTGCTCTTATAACAAATTCAATTGACTTATTGATAGAATAAATTCTTAAGGGCCATTTAGAATCACTTTTATTTATTATTTATTATTTTATTTTATTTATGTTTATTTCAAATCAAAATATGTTTCATGATAATGACTATTTTTAAAAACACTCAAAACAATTAAAATATATTTTTGAGTATTTTTAAAATAATATTATTTATTTTTAAAAACAAAAAAATAAAATATTTTAAAAAGCACATTAAACAAACATATTTTTAAAAATAACTTAAAATAAAAATAAAAGACATAAAGTAAAATTGATCCCAAATAACTCCTAAGTTATTTAAAATTCATGCATAAAATAATAAAATTTTAAATAAAATCTTATGAACTAAAAAATTTTGTTTTTGAAAGTTAAACTTAAAGTGCGTTTGGAACATTTTTTGGCTGCTTTATTTTTCAGAAAATAATAACATCTGTATTTGACTATCAATTTTTAGAAATTTTTATGATGATAAATTATTTTAAGAATCAAAACTGTTAAAGTATAAGTTATTAAAAAGATGCTATTTGAAGTATTTTTAAAAAAATTAAAATGCTACTCTACTCACAATATTTTTACAAATATTTTTAAAAAAATTGCAACTTTGACCATCAAGTGCGGTGAGGTTATTTTATCTGATATGCAAAACATTTTCATCATTTCTTTGGTGGCCATTTTAAAGTTGTCAATGCAATATGAATTGCAATTATTTATAAGATAGAAGTTCAATGTTGCAGTGGTAGATGGACAATGCATATAAAGAATATCATATAAATGTTATAAACTTATAGTGACTCCACATCATCCATATTATAATATCCATGCCCATCAACATTCTTTGACCTAAGACCATCTGTATTTATATATTTGAGATCATCCACATTTCTAAATCTAAGACCTTTAAAAGATTACATTAAGAAAAATTATATTTTCTTATTATTAGTCTTTAGCCAACATTTGATTTAAACTAGATTTCTTTAGAAGGGAACATTCACAATCCTGTTCATTTTGGGTAAATTTAATGTAAATGTCATCAACTATGTACTTTTTATGTCAAGGTTGGTTTCTATCATCCATTCATTATCATTATATATATAATATAAGATGATATTATCTGACTCAACAATCACAATAGTCAACATAGAAGTAACAATCAAGGATAAGTATACGTGCTCATAATAACTCAAATAAAGAAAAGGCTTAAGATTTTATAAAGTAGTACTAGCTTCGAGAGCATCCTTTATGTGGATAATGTCACTACACATTCACACATAGTGCTACACTATTTTGGCATAAATGGAGATAATATATATTATTTTTGAATATGCAATGTCAATTTATAAAATTTAAAATATACATATAAATTTTTATGTTATAAAATTTAATTCATTATGATGATGGTTTGTTTAAATATGTTTGCATTTAATTTTAGGAAATCTTAAGACTAATTATGTTACTATTAATTTTAATCACTATATTTATTACTTATCAAAATTAATTATTGTAGAGAAAGAATTGATTTGAATAGCAGATTATCACAATCATTAAGATAAATAAGGTTACAATCATTAAGTTAGGTAAGGCTTCTCTAGCTTTATAAAAAACTTTGGTATAAGAGAACATGACAATAAGTTCCATTTTGGTGAGAAAATTATCTATTGAAAGTAATTTTTTAAAGGATCATGAAAATAAACCACATTATTTTTCACTATCAAATCGATAATTAAGAACAAACATAAATTATGATAATCATCACAAATGAGTAAGGAAAGGTTAAAAATAATGATGCTTTAATGGAAGACTTGAATCATAACAATAAGATAAGATATAAGTGGGCAAAGATATAGATGGTAGACTAGAAAGTACAAATCATAAATTGAAATGAGAATTTCTATGATTTCTTGTTTGGTGGTATGAAATTGAGGTTGAATACTTATTGGTACTCAACCAAATTGGTCCTTTTTGTGAGTTGGCTATTTTACTAATTATATTATGTTGTTTTCATTGAAATCCATTTTCTTGTATTTATCATAAACTTTTTATTATAATTTCCCATCACTCAACTTAACAATCTCCTATTAAAATTTGGACAAGGTGTTATTGATATTACATTCACCGCCAAACTTTAATCCCAATAATGTTCTTGATTTTATCCATTCTCTACCATTTAAGCTCAATCACCACATCATTACCTTCTCATCTCACTGTTCCATATCTAGAATCTCTATTAAGCTCTTGGTCTCATCATTATAACCCAATTTCCACTTAAGTCTTATCAAGTTACATCACTTAAAGGAAGCTCTATAACACCTGTTCTATTCCACTGCTTCTATACTCTTACCTAGCTATTTCAAACCTTTCTTGCAAATACTACCACCCCAATACACCTTTTTAAGTTTGGTCAAGATATCCTTCCATCCCAAGTTCTCTAATCAATTTACCATTTGTTTCTCTCTTAATTAACACATATAACCACTTACCTCTTTACATAAGCCACACAAGTCTAACTGCTCATCATCACATCTCCATTTCTAATCTAACATATCCTCACCACTTCCACCACATTGAACCCACCACCAACTATACCTTTATAATTTAAAGTTTCTTTTTAGAGACTAAACTAAGTCCAAATCAGTGAAAAATATGAGTTTTTCATGTGTGTAGGGATGTATGATACTTTTAAAATTTTATTTTTATTATTCTAAACAAAACACCAAAACAAGCATTTATTTTTAAATTATATTATTCTATGTTTATATATTAAATTAAAAAAAAATCAAATGAAATGTTTTAATTATATGCATCTTGAGCAAGTTAATGCATTCTATCACACATGAACCTTGTATGTGGCTTAGCATGAGACCAAATGACCATTTAGGTTAACCATAACCTTTATATAACTTTACAAACAAAATGTGAGACTAAACAATCTTTTTTCAACCCAAAATTTAATTTTGAAGTAATATGATATTTTATCCACTTGGAATTATATTTAAACACTTTAAATTTGATTCTCTCACTTTAATGCTTAATTTGTGCTTTTATGATGCATTTTAAGCCCCACAAATATGAAACTTTTTAGTTCTTAAAGGATTTCTTACTTAAAGTATCATATGTTAAATTAGGAGCTTCCACTAGTGGACTTATGATTAAGGAGGAATGAGTTAGTACATATCCTTAAGTAAATGTTTACATTGCCACCCAGAGAGCAGTCAACATTTAAAGTTTTCCCTCTTGCTTTAATTTCCTATGATATTCATGATACACAATATTTTTGAACTTTAATGGATGAGTTGACATTTTCTTTATGCTTGAGATGACTTCAATTTTTTTAACTACCTCAAACCTATCTTGAGTCCATGGCCTTTGATGGCTTCAAGTACATTTATGTATGCTGCATCTTTTTATAATTGTCTTATTTTTCTAGAGGGGAAAAAAAATCAATGCTTAAAACCATCAAACAAATAAAGATTAAATTTTCACCAAAATATATCATTGAATAATTAAAATTTATTACATATCAACTCCTATTTACAAGAAACAAATAATCTTTGACAACCAAAAACTAAGTGATGGAAATATAGGAGGGAAAGAAAAATGGGTTGATCACTAAATGAATGTAAGGTTTTAGTTTTTCATCAAGATGGACAATCATACATGACTTTAGTGTTATCTTAAAAATAAAATAAAAATAAAGTATTATTTAAATAATTTAAATGTTGAGCATTTAGATGGGCTTATAATGAGCTCTTATTCATATATTTATATTAATTTGGACTTTTGCTCTTATAACAAATTCAATTGACTTATTGATAGAATAAATTCTTGAAGGGCCGTTTGGGATCACTTTTATTTATTATTTTATTTTATTTATGTTTATTTCAAATCAAAATATGTTTGATAATAATTAATTTTAAAAATACTCAAAATATTTGAAATATATTTTTGAATGTTTTTAAAAATAATATTATTTATTTTTGAAAATAAAAAGTAAAAATATTTAAAAAAGCACATTAAACAAGCATAATTTTGAAAATAGCATATAAATTAAAATAAAAATAAAAGCATAAAATAAAAGAACAAATTTCTAAATAAAGTATTAATTAATACTTAATTAACAGATTAAGTACCATTAAAAAAATTTAAATATAGTTCTGTTAATATAATGGTAGGCCACCCTCATCGAGGTGGGCGGCGACCACTTGGGCGACTTATGTTCGATTTTTTTTTTAAAAATAAGTTGTCTTTTTTTTTTACAATCTACAGGAAATGCAAATAGATGTAAAGTGAACAAATAATACCAGTGATACCAGTGAACAAATGATACCAGGAAATGTAAATAGGTGCAAACAGCTACATATATACTAGTAATCAAACGATACCAAAAAATTTCATCCATAAGCAAAAAATAAATCCAGGTACAGATGCAGATAAAAGTGAATAATAAAAATATCCAGCAACATCTATACAAAATAAATACACCTCTATACACTATCATCGACGACGCCATATATCGCAAAGACTACCCTGGAGTATAGTTTCGTGTGGTCGCGCGGACGATCAGCAATTGATGAGAGCTTGGCTCGTAACATCTAACCCCATGTATGGCTACGTGTCTCGTAGAGATACCCAATCCTGTGACGGTGCAAAACCATATAGTACGAAGACTGGATACTCTCTGGAAAAGAAGATGGTCATGGATCAGCATAAGTGGATGTCCCGCCTATGTGCCGCCCCAGGGAGCGTAATCAGACATGTGTCATATCCTGTGACATATGCTCTGTCACCTCGACGTCCAAAGAAAGGCCGAAAGAGGTCCTCCGTCGCCGAGATATGCTCTGCTTACAATAAACCAGTTTAAAATGTTACTACGAAAATCTGTGAAAATAATATCTAAATAAATTTGAAAATTATAGCGTTATCTTAACATATGCTTGCTCGGTAAGTGCCCTGGGGTAGTAAGTCGTCGGTGGATCAGTAGGCACCTTAAGCAAGTACAATGATGCCCACGACCTAAACCAGATCATGTACTGCTGTAGAGACTATTATGTGTCAGTGTAAGTGTCGTCCACCACAGCAACGTGATCTCTGCGAGCTTCCCACAAAATGATGTATCTGCGCGACCTGGTCAGACGCCTTTCCTCCGCCATCTACTCTCTTGAAACTAGGGTCCATCGGAGCAACATCAGTGCTGGGTAAGTGACCAAACTAACGAAGGACTTTGTCTGGAAGGTGCCACTCTACCCTCTTCCAGCTAATCAATGGAACTCGTGCTAACCAGATAGCCTCACCAGCTAGGTAAATATCAGCCAGATGACCTCTAATCTGAATATCGTATGGCTCCCAAGTCACCTGTGTGTGTTACTACATGTTAGACAATGGTGTGATAACGTTTACTGAGAATAAGGTATAACAATTAAGAACAATACCTAGCTTAGTAGCAGTCCATCTAACTCATCCCTAAAAAATCTGATATTGCCGAATGACATCTGTCGCACATACCTCTCATTCCACCTGAGTAAAACAATTTTAATATAGAAATCATTTAATTGCAACTCATTATGTTAAAGTAAACTAAATAGATTTTAATTTTCTTACCTGAAACCTATGCTGAGCTCATCGAGATCTCTAGGATAAGGAACATGTAGTGTCGATCTACCAATATGCAGTCGCTCCCAAGATCATATCTGGAGCAACTGAATACACCCAGCCATGTTTGCCCTCCTTGGCCTGCTAGACTCGTGTAACTCCCTGTATAAGTGGGCTAACACTGCACCGCCTACCGATAAAGTGCTGAATGTGTGAAGATCCTCTAACAATAGGAGATACTGCAAGTGCACCTCTGACCCAGATGTATCAGGTAGTAGAAAACTCCCCAGAAGAAACAAAACATAAGCGTGTACATGTTTGCTGAAGTCCAACTCAGGGAGGTCTGTGTAGGACTCCCTGAAAAATATCCAACGTAACCACCTGAGCGGCATGCATGTCTGAGCGTGCGCCTAACCCATCCGGAATGTCGAATGTACTGCGGGGTCAACTGGGTCATGATACACAGTGTATGGAATGGGGTGTCCTCCCAGAAGCTCATCATAACAGTCTGACCAACTCTGCCACCGCTTCCCCTATCCAACAACAATAGGCCCGATAATCAGTGGGTCGTCTATGCGCAAACCCAAGATCATTACAACATCTTGCAATGTCACTGTCATCTCTCCCACAGCAAAATAGAATGTGTTGGTCTGGGGGGGACCAACACTCAACTAATGCTATCAACATGTGATGGTCAAGTCTAATATACCGCAACTAGCTAACACAGTGAAGTTCAACTACGAGCAGGGCAGCTATGAACCGTGGGCACGTAATGGGCCACTCTCTGAGCATCGAGAAGTCGCCTCCAAAATACCGCAATATGCAAAAAAAGTTATTGTCGTCACGTAGAAGAATAGAAATATAAAGAAATTAAACTAGCAAGTCAATTCATATCAGATCTAGAGCGCGCTGCCTCAGGTTGCCACGGCAAGTAAGGGATGAATCTCGCAGTGTGACCAGGCTATCACCTTAAGACGCCTCTATCGACGCCTAATCACCGAAGGCTCGACCATCGTACTTGTGACAAGTACAACAAAATTACAATTTATTAGTGTGCTGATATAGTAGCAGAAAAATAAAACTATGCAGATTCATTTAAAATATTTCGCAACACAATCTAAACTCACCGCCTACTTGTATGGTTATGTGGACACGATGTCCGATAATGACCAACTGATTTTCAGATACTGCACATGTGATTATTTTGCGTTGCGCTCTCGTCCATTGTATTCTCGTACAGCCTTGAATGTGGCCTCCCCAACCTAACTTTAACCACTGGCAACATTAAAGGATACAGACCCCAGTCCGCATCGTACCCTGGCCAGTTGTTCCGATCATGCAGAACATGAAAGCTGGAAGAGTATGTATGCCCGTACATCGACATGGTGTAATACCTTGACACATAAGCACGATACTTGCCCAACAGGAACGTCCTGTCCATGCTGAGAATAGGTCGATAATATCTCTAGCCAGTAATCGATGGTCCAAAAGCCCAGAACAATATTTGAAACCTGTATATATCTGATGACAAAATTCTGTAAACAGTGCCGGGCAGCACAGAGCATAATGAATCCATGAATAAGACTAGAGAGCGGTATGACTCCTCCCAATTGCCAAATATTGATCTGATACTCTTACGCCTCGCATCCCATGCCTTCATGTAAGAGATTTAATGTTAAATTTTGACTCCATCCTTCCTATGATCTCTATGTGTTTCAAGTCAATTTGAAATTGTATAACTCGCATTATGAAGTAACTAATAAACTTAGAAGTGCACTGTCGATGCCCTGAACCACTAATAGTGACAACGCATGTGTGCGGTGAACCTAAAGTTGATATCCTTCATGCACCTCCCAACCTCTTGCTTCTGCTACAGTGCATGCGCTATTGGCAAGGTTTGTTTGGGTTACGATGTTGCACATATATAACGATGTATCATACTCATCATCGGGAACTAGTCTAGATGAACTAGGTTGCTCATGCAGTTGTGTTTGAACAGACAGCTCGGTTTTGCATTTAAAAGGATATAATCTTTTGAAAATAGAAGATACCCTACACAAAAAAATAAAAAACACTAACAGTGATGTTGAGGTAAATGCTTATATTACTTCTTGTTTGTGATAGTACAGTTGTGATTCAGCAGCTGTTGGCCAATTGAACTCATGAGCGTAATCAGAGTGTACATTTTACTGCATGATATCAGTATTAGTTTCTACTACAGTAGTACATTGTGGCTTCATTTTCACCTAAAGAATTAATGATTGATGGGAAGCTTCGTCCAATACAGTACTGTAGACTTCATCATCATCAATAGTACAAGCTATGTATCCCGCGCCTACAGGAAAATGACATGTAATATCCACTGCGAAATTATCAACATCATAACGCAGAGACCTGAACACTTTTTGTTTTAAATCTCCTAAGCTTGCATGACGTGAAACTCGTATGAGCCTATTTTGTCACCGACATAACTTGGAATGAACTGATCGTCAATGATCAGTTGACTGTTGTAGAAGAGAATTAAGGAAACGAGCTCCTGACTCATTCTACTATATGCTCAGCAACTAAAGATCTAACAAAACCTAACAATTCACTCATAATTCATAAAAAAAATATATTAATCGGAGTGTATATATTGCTCACCTATTTGTATACCCTAACCACACAAATTTTAGGAAAAAAATTATGACAATCATGAAAAACTTCCATTTACATTATTGCCAATTGAAATAAGAAATGAAAAACATATATAAAAAACTTTTACCTTAGCGCTTACTTGACGGAGCTTACGGTCTCGGTGGAGCTGGTGATAGTGACGCCTCGTGAGAGTGTGGGGGGGAATGTAAGAATCCAAAAATTTTTCTTGCGGGGTCGAGGGGTCAGTTTGTCGAATAGGGTTGGGATAATGCCGGTCGGCGTGATATAGAGAAAGAAGTTAGTCGCGATAATCGTCGGCTAAGCGCCACGACATTATCGACGACGACTTAAGTAGCCGTCCGATAAGTGGTCGATCACGCCACCACCTCGGTGAGGTCGCCCATACTTATTGGGTGACTGTACCGAATGTAAAGAATCCAAAAATTTTTCTCATGGGTCGAGGGTCGTTTGTCGAATAGGTCGGATAATGCCTCGGCGTGATATAGAAAGAAGGGCCGATAATGCCGACCGCTTCACCGCCGACCGATTATCGGACGACTGACTTAAGCAAGGCCGTCGATAAGTAAGCCACCTGGCCGCCACCACCTCGGTGAGTGGTCCGCCTAATTTATTGGGCATTGCTATATTTAAATTTTTTTAATGGTACTTAATATATTAATTAAGTATTAATTAATACTTAATTTAAAATTTTGTTCAAAATAAAATTGATCCTAAATAACCCCTAAGTTAATTAAAAATTCATGCAAAAAATAATAAAATTTTAAATAATATTTTTTAAACAAAAAAATTTTTTTTTTGAAAGTTAAACTTAAATTGCATTTAGTATATTTTTTGATTGCTTTATTTTTCAGAAAGTAATCAAATCTCTGTTTGATTTTTAATTTTTGATTATTTTTTAGAAATTTTTATGTTATTAAATTATTTTTGAGAATCAAAATTGTTAAAGTAAGTTATCAAAAAGATGATATTTGAAATTTTAAAAAAAGAAAATATTTTTTTAAAATGCTAATTTCCTCACAATATTTTTACAAATATTTTAAAAAAAGTCGCACTGCCCAAATGATACTTATTAATAAACTAAAAAAAGTAGTCTTCTCTCTCGCTAGTTTTGTCGGGTTTGAACACTACTGTGTTTCTTTTTCCCGCTCATCCCCTTTTTAAACTCTGATGAAATGGGCGACAGAGAAGGCGTCCAGAGAGAGAAGCGTCACTCTTACAAGTAACCTATTCGCATTCCCCTTGGCTCTGTTTCCCATAAAACCCTAGAATTCAAAGTCCAAGCAAAGTTCTGGGCCAAAGTAGTCGAGGGAGACGATTGCCCCCCTGAATACGGCCTTTTTTCATCAATGTAGGCTTTCCCCACTTTCCTTTGCTGCCGGGGAGTTCATAGTTTTGTCTTATTATTATTATTTTTTTCGGTTTTTAAATCATTGTCTTCCTGTTGTTTTGAGCTGATCATGGTTATGATTTGTGTTCTAGATCTTCATTGTCGGATTTTCGTTATTTAATTTTTTTTCTTTAATTTTCCCTTGATCGTCCTAGTCATTTGGTTTAATGCTTCTTGGCGAGCTGACAATGGTAAATATCGTCTGGCTGTGACTGTGTTATCTCTTCGAGGATTACTTTAGCGCGGTCGCTTTATTGGATGGATTTTTTTTCTTCTGAGCTTAAGTACATTGCATTGCATCAGAAGACCTAGCATATAGGGATCCTTTGTATATTACTCAATGGGTGCTTTTCATTGGCTTTGAATGGTTGCTAGATGACGACTTTCATGGAGGAAGGGGTCACAGCTTTTGCAAACGGCACAATGATCGCAGCTTTTGCTAACGGCACAGTGATCGCTTCGCCAGTGAAAGGAACTTCTTGTTCTGTTGCGGCAGCAAGTGGGACGAGGCGAAGTACCAGACATTTAGGCAAGGAGAGGCCATATTATGGTAAGAGAAGAGAGCTAGCTGAAGAGATGGAGGAGCTTCCCAAGAAACGGAGGATTTTCCGCGGGAAGCAGGTGGCTCAGACTTCCCTTATTCCCTTGGAATCAAATGTGGCATTGAATACCTTGGATTCTTATGGAAGGAGAGAATCAGCAGAAGCGGAGGTGATGTATCCGAAGAAACGCTTGATCTGTACAGGGAAAGAGGTGGCTCAGACATCGCATGATCCTTTGGAGTCAAAAAAGGGGTTTGACTCCGTGGATTTTAAAAATGGTAGCGTTGTGAATGGGATTGAAAGGAATGCGAAAGTGTGTTTGTTCTCAGATCCGTGGAAGGATAACACCGGCATTTCTGTGGAATCAGTGAATGACCAATGTGGGGACTCTGGGCAGACATCCAATGGGGCAAACAAAAGTGCACATATGAGGGTGAAAGAAACACTTAGAGCCTTCAACACAAATTATCTTCAGTTTGTTCAGGTGTACTAGTCTTCTTCTATGCTACAAATTCCATACTTTTGTTAGTGAAGATTGGAGGGCTGGATCGACCCAAAGGCTCAATTGCTTTAAGTTAAAAATCATGTTTTGAAAAATAGCGACTTTTGTTGTTCCCATTATTTTATTGGATTTAGCTGGAAATCAACGTGGCTCTAAATTTAACATGGACCTTCAAAATTTTGAATTGTTGATTTCATTTTCACATACAAAATGAATTAAAATAGAAATGTCATTTTTCAAATTATGTTTTCTATCTACAAGCAACAAAATATGCTGAAATAAATCATTCTCTACCATGCTTTTCATTTATTGACTGATTTATTTCTTTATTTTAAGTTTCTTGAAGTATCTCTAATGCTCCTATTTTATTTTTACATTTTCCTACTAATTTTTATATTAAAATTTCAAAATCTCTCTAAATTCTATAATCTCCACGCTGATCTACCTTTATATTGCTTTGTTGCTTAAAACTAGCTTACATCTCCACGCTAATTCTACATGCATGCTTTCCCTTTCTGCCTAAAACATCCATTTAATCTTTCTCATATATTTTTTTTCCATATATCATATTTTATTGAATTCTCTTCCTCATGGCTAGTGGTGGAATTAGGAAGAACTCAAGGTAGCAAATTGCCTCAAACATTAAGAGGTGTTTGTTTGGTTGCATTTGTAGTGTAATGTAATTCAAGTGCTTACATTTAGAAATTTTGGCTATTTGGTTTGCTGGATTTGAAATTCAATGCATTTTGAGAGTGTATTTAAAATACACTTTTTAGTCAAATTTGGACAATTTTCAAATACATTATTCAATTTAAACTTTAAAGTCAGTAGCTTGTAACCTCTCTCAGCTGGTAGTCGCCCGCTGTCGGCTATCATTAATTGTTACTCATCGTTGTTGTCGGCTACTACCCGCCCTACTCCAACCACCACCACCAGCTGCTATTGTCAGCTGTCATTGCTGTCATCAGTCAACCCCATTGAAACCTCCGATACAAGCCTTTATCCCATTAGATAGGGTCGAATACATGAACATTTTTTCTCCATTGTGTCCCATTAATTGCCACATTCTCTTTAATTCTAATAAAACAATGTCATTTTTTTACATTTTCTAATCATGTCTTGTTAATATAGGCCGAATATAGTACATTTACTTTTCTAGTTGGGTCATCGGGCGGCCGGCATTTATGTGACCAAACCATCTAGGGCAACTCTCTCTAATCTTATCTACCACTACAGCTACTCCAACCTTTTCACATTAGTATTTGTTTCACATTTTGTTTCGAAGGGTAAATCCCCTCATCCACTTGAGCATCCTCATGTCTTTAACAGTTAATTTAATTTTTTGCATATCTTTTACTAGCCAATATTTTACGCCATAAAACATTGCATGTCTCTTCACCATCTTATAAAAGTTAGCCTAAGTCTTAGCATAACTTTCTATCACTCAATAAGCTCGATATTAACTTTAATTACCTTACTTTTCCAAACAACAACAACAAGCCTTAATCCCACTAGGTGGGGTCGGCTACATGAATCCTTCGTCTCCATTGTGTCCTATTATGTGTTAAATTCTCATTTAATTCAAGTATACTAAGATCATTTTTTATACATCTTAACCAAGTCTTTTAGGTCTACCTCTACCTTTCTTAACATAAGACAAATCTAATGCATCTACTCTCTCTAATGGTCATCGAGACGGTACGCTTTATGTGGCCAAACCATCTAAGGCGACTCTCCCTAATCTTATCTACCACGGAATACTCAACTTTTCCGAACATACTCATTTTGCATTCTATCTCTAAGGGTAAAACCACTCATCCACCGAGCATCCTAATCTCGTAACATTTAACTTAGTCTTATGTTTCTCTTTTATTGGCCAACATTACTATAAGTCATTGGTCTTACCACCATTTTATAAAATTTTCCCTTAAGTTTAAGTGGTACTTTTCTATCACATAATAGGCCAGATGCATTCCTCCACTTCAACCATCCAACTTGAATTCTACTAATTACATCTCCATCTATTTCACCATCATTTTGAACTATAGAGCCTAAATATCAGATCGCTCACTCTTATTAATGACTTGATCACCTAAAGTCACAACTACCACTAAAACTTCTATCACTAAAATTACACTCCATATATTCGGTTTAGATCTACTTAAGCGAAAACCTTTAGACTCTAAGTTGACCTCCATAATTCAAGTTTCGTTGGACTCCCTCTAGTCTTATCAACAAGAAGAATGTCATCGGCATACACCAAGGTACATCTTCTTGTAAATGCCTCGTAAGAACATCCATAACTAAAGTAAAAAGATAAGGGCTTAATGTTGATCCTTGATGTAATCCAATTGAAATAGAAAAATATTTTGTTAATCCTCCTTGTGTTTGGACACAATGCTCTATCAAATACATATCCATGACTTGAATATAACCAATATTAACTTCTTTCTAAAACTCTCCAAAGAACATCTCTTGAGACTTTATCATAAGCTTTCTCTAAATCAATAAATATCATATGTAGATCCTTCTTATTTTCTCTGCTTCTCTCAAACCTCTTAACAAATGTATAGCATCCATAGTAGATCTACGGCATGAAACCCGAGTGAGAAACTTACGTATCAGTAAATGCTCGATTACTCTCTCCCATAATTTTAATGTATGACACATTAACTTAATTCCTCTATAATTTGCACACTCTTGTGCATCACCTTTATTCTTAAATATAAGAACCAACAAACTCTTTCTCCACTCATCTGACATCTTTTTAGTCTTTAAAATAACATTAAAAGATTTGTAAGCCAGAAATTCCTTGATCTCTAAACATTTCCACACTCATTGGAATATTATCGGTCTCTTGCTTTTCACATTTCATTTTCTTTAAAGCTTCACTTAACAGTTACTAATCTGACGATAAAATGAAATTCTCTATTTTGTTTAGGATATTAAAGTTGCTAAAATCAATCTCGGATCCTTTATTGAAAAGTTTATTAAAATACCTCATCCATCTATTTTCATATCTTTTCTAAGAAAAGCACTTTATTATTTTCATCCTTAATACCCATTTTAGTATGTCTTTACTTCTCTATCTTTTTGTTGGCTTATACATATATTTCACCTTCTTTGGTATCTCATCTATTGTATAAATCACAAAAAGCTAAATTTTTTGCATCATATATTACTTTCTTAGAATCTCTACGGGCCACTTTATATCTTTCCCAATTCTCCGAGTTTTTACATCTAAATCAAGTTTTATAACAATGTTTCTTATTTCTTATCTTTTCTTGCACACTATGATTCCATCACCAACTATTCTTATTAAAAGAAGCTTTTCCTTTTGATTCGCCAAGCACATCTTTAGCAACTTGCTTAATTTCATTTGATATTTTTTTTCACATAATTTTAACTTTGTCATGAACATCCCAAATTCTAATCTCTTGTAGCTTGCTCTTAAAAATATTTTTATTTGTGTTCTTTAAGTGTCCCCATCTAATTCTAGGATAATAATTTGGTTTATTTTTTCTCTTACAATATTTCATCTTAAAATCTAAAACTAACAATCGATGTTGGATACTTAAAATTTCACTTGGAATAACCTTACAATTTTTACAATCTAAACGATCTATTTTTCTTATCAGAAAATAATCTATCTGTGTTTTACTAGATCCATTTTTATAAGTAATAATATGTTCATCTCTTTTCTTAAATAAAGTGTTAGCAACTACAAAATCATAAGTTAAAGCAAAATCTAATATAATCCTACCTTTTTCATTAGTCACTCCAAATCCATAACCACCATGAATACTTCTAAAATTTTCTACCACTCTACCAACATGTCCATTTAAATCTCCCCAATAAATACTTTTCTTCAAGAGGTATCTTTTGTATTAATCCTCTAATTCATTTCAAAATTTTTCTTTTGAGCTTACCTCCAAACCTACTTGAGGAGCATAGACACACATTGATAATAATCTTTATCAATAATCTTTAAAAGTATAATTTTATCTCCACATCTATTAATATTTATAACATTATCCTTCAAACTTTTTATCTAATCATATACACCATTTCTAGTTACTTTTCTTAATACCGAGTTTAAAACATAAACTATCAATCTCCTGGCCTTCTTCCCAACCCATTTAGTTTCTTGAACACATAAAATATTTATCTTTCTATGAACCATAAAATCTATTAATTCCATTAATTTACCTGTAAGAGTACCTATATTCCAAGATCTAACCTAATTAGTTTCATGGACTAACTTCTTTGTCCGCATCCATAATGTGGGAACCCTTGCTTATTTAACACGCACTAGATCACGGCCTAGCACATTTTCACGTATTCAGCCATCTGGCATAAACTTCTGGGGGCCAGCATTAACACAATGATTTAAATGATTCATGTCATGATTTAAATGGTTCATGTCATGATTATTTCGACAAATTTTATGCTGGCTGTCGACTACCTAACGCAACCCTCCACTTTTTGCATCCGGACTTGGGACCGGCAATGGTAGTGTTAATTACCTTACTTTACCAAACATGAAAAAACTAACTATTGTATTTGTAGTATTTCCAACTAAACAATAATATATTACTTTCAATGTACATAGTATTTTTTTTTACACTGCATTTTAAATTTAGCCAACTAAATAACCCTTAAATATCAGGGTGGTGGACTTTTAAGTCATTATTTTTATGATGTTCAATAATTTAAGCCCCATTATTTTAATATTTTTCTAAGCAAAATATATTTGGATCTATCATGTCATTACCCCCTTTTCAGCTTATTTTATCCTCAACTTCATATCATATCATCACCAATTTATCACTTATTGCTTGTTTTATTTATGATCCAATAACACCATATCAACACCTTTCTTTTGTGCCAAAGAAAGCAATAATACCATTGAAGTGTAGAACAATTGCATAAGATTCTTCATGTTTGCTATTCCATTTCATATAAGTATAGTATGCTTTTTTGTTTAGCCATAAATTATTTTTATTTCTTTTGATTTATTCATGTATTAATGTTACAACTCAGATGATCGTTATTATTTTTTTTTATCGTTTTTACAGGAGGAAGAGCTAAGGGTTAAAAGCTTGGAGGCCCAGATTTTGAAAAATTCTGAGTCAAAATCTAAGGTGCATTTGCTTATCAGTAGCTTTATTGAATGCTAGGAATTTGGTTTCATTTGAGTTTGCTATTTAGCTGAAACATCAGAAGCATAAGTTGTTGAAATGTGACGCTTATAAAATTTTTGAAGGTTTTGTTCGATGAGAGGTGAGGTAAGCATATACCTTTTCTCTTTTTCCTTAATCTCTAATCCAACTCTTTTGCATTTGATATCCAACTATCTATATAAAAAATAAAATAAATATGCATTCAAATAGTTGTTCAATATTATCATGCCTTTCATCATATGTAGATAAATCTACCATTTTCATGGACAAGAATTGACTTGTTTAGTTGTTCAATTGGCGTCCTTCCATATGATTCATGCATGTTTGTCATTCTTCCACTCATTGGCCAATCATTTGGCTGTACGAAGTAAATGTGAAGAAATCTGAAATATTATTTCATTTGCTATAAGTGGACCAACAAGTATCCTCATAACCTGATTACAAGTTATAAGGAAACTCCAAGCTTGGTAACAATTTTACTTTCAGTTCATAGATAATAATGGAATAAGAAGATATGTCATAATTCCAAATAGATTTATGCAATTCATAAAGGAATGGGATGGTGCCTTTCACTATAAGCTGGAGAGTCCATGGCTGGTTGTGGGTCTTGTATGGAAGCGAAAGTGGCAACTAGTAGAGAGAAACAAAAAAAAAGAAAAAAAGCATGTGTTCAAATGCTAAGCTTCACTACACGGTCTCCCATATCTAGGAAAATATTGAACACCAAGATTTGACATTCGAACTTGTTGGTGGCTGTTAAGCTCGTTGAACCAATATATTTTCTCGACCCTTAGGTTTGGGAGTCGAACCATCTTGTCCCTTGAGAGCTTGTTTAACCAATATTGATTTTCAATCTTAGTCTTATATATGCATTAAATTTGAGATTCAATGTGCTGATTCAACTTCTAGAATGTGTTAAATAAATGAAGTTGCTTGACCCTTTGGATTTATTTAAAATTGTTCTTTGCTTAATAAGGGCACTTCATATAGTTGACTCATGTTTGGAAGGACTAGTTTTAGAAAACATTCCCAATTTATTCTTTTTGGCTTATTGGTTGATTATAATTTTTCAATTTTGCGTTTTGAGCTTGCTAGGTAATAGCTTGTCTCGAAATTTAAACATATTGATTTCGATTGCTTGTATGAATTGATTTGCTTACAAAAGCTTAGCCAATTTGGATAGCTCAGGGACAATTTAGGATCATTTTTGTTTTTGTTTTCTATTTTTTATTTTTATTTTATTTTGTTATATTTTAACTTAAAATATAATTTATTTTGAGGTAATAGTTATTTTTAAAACACTTAAAAAATATCCCAATATTATTTTGATTGTTTTTAAAAATAATGTGTTTATTAAATTAAAAGAAAAAACACTTAAAAATATAAAATAATTATATATTTAAAAATAACCTAAAAATAAAAATAAAAATACAAAACAAAATTAATGCAGTGACCATTTTTGATGAGCTAATGTCTGATGCTCTTTTTATTGATAAATTAATCTTCTTATTAATATATTATATTTTTTTGAATAATGAATCATCTCATAATTTTAGTAAGAATTTACATCAATACATTGATGTGGAGTTATAGGTTCTTGATTCACAAAGGCTAGTTCAATCTTCTCGAAGCTTCTAGGGCAGATGATCAAGAGACTTGGTCGTCCTAGCCATTTTATTTTTAAAATTTTTTATTTTATTTAAAGTTAACTTTGCTTTGATCTCAAGTTAGTTAAGTCACAAACGCGTATTTTTTCTATGTACGAGTTCATAGTGGATGATAATGGTGTGAGAATAGCTTAACCTTGAGTGGGAGTACTGCTTTTGTTCCTAAGATAATTGGGTATGCAGAGGTCTATGTTATTTTATAAATTGTGCAATTGACACCCATCAATTTTCTTTTAGTTTGTTATACCATTCTCTTAATATCTCAAAAAAAGAAGAAAAAAAAAAGAAAAAGAACTCCCATTTTGTGTTTATTCTTTCACTTTGAGTATGTATTTAGATCATGGTTCATCATTAACCATAGAATCTATAAGGAGTTTGTGGTTAGTAAATCAACTAAGGCATCCCATTTCAAAGCATTTTGTGAGTTATGTGTGGTATTGAATCGAAGCAATAATAATAACATGGCTAGATGAATTGTTTGAGTTGATCTAGTCAATGAAAAATTGAGAAGGTTTATTCTAGATGGAAAAATAGTTATGCGGGTTAACATATATTGATGTACTTTTGTGTAGTAAAGATTAAGGCAAAATATTATTTTTGGATGGTTTAATCCTTTTACTAAACTTTTATTAATCTTCAATTAATATAAGTTTTTTTCTTTTTTCATTATTATTATTTGTACAATCAATGCCTTGTATGATTCCTCTTGAGTCATTATATTTAAGATTACTAGGTTTTGTTGGATTGGCATCACAATATTAATTATTATTAAAGTAGAGTTGGCTTATAAATTTTGGTGGTGGATTTGATATTTGGTTTAATTTTAAAGTAATTAAGTTTGATGCCCTTATGGTGTACAATAAAGTCTAAAAAATTTTCTTGAAAAAGCATTGTATTAACATTTTAACCATGTTATTTTATGATTAAATGTTTAGAATTTTTTTTTTTCAAATGCAATCCTAATATCATTTATACGTTCATTTAAACTTTTATTTTTTATAATTAAGTTATTGACATTACATTTTTTATACTTGAGGTCATAAATATGTAAGTGATTACCTTTTTAGGTTGTATTTATTTATTTATTTATTTTAGATTGAATGATTTTACCTCATAGCATTAGGTATCAATGAGTGTATGTGTTTCTTGTCTTTAAAGCTATCTTGGTTTAGTTTTAGGTTGGAAACCGTCCATGAACAAAGATATTTCTTGATTTAATAAATTGTTGATCGTGAACTTTTTTGAGAATGCTTTATTTAAGTTTGAAGACAAAAATGAAAGGGTTTGAATTATTTTTCCATTCTTTTCAACGAGTTTTATAATGTTTATAGTTTATTTATTTTCTTATGTAGGTGTCAAATGAAAGGGCTCTTATCACTCTTTTAGTAATTTTAGTAAATTTAATTATATATTTACATACATATTGCATATATTAGACCTCTAACTTAAAATTTTATTGCTGAAATTATGTAATCTAATTTGGAATGCAACAAGGCCTGATCGATCACATCATCGAAATTGTACATGATTTTGTTAGATATCATTGTATTGTTACGATAGATTACCGGTAGAAGTCTCAAGCAACATAGACATCATGGTCACAACAATGCGTGTTGCTTAGTGGCAAATTGGATGATAGAGGTATGCACATTCAAGTAATTTGATTGAATCAATTGACAAATTTGATGAACTAAATAGTTTTAAGATGAAAATTTTAAAACTTGAATCAAATTTTAATTTTTTTTATAACCTAGTCAAATAGAATGAAGATGTAATTTTATTTATTTTGTTTGATTTCAATTTAATAATATAATCTATGAAAATATATTATATTATGGAAAGAAAGATATACCAAATTATATATTTTTATATGATAATGAAATTTTAGTTATTTAAAATTCGATCTTAATTATTGAAATTTCGATTTTTAGTTTGATCAAATTTTAAACGGAAATTTACAAACCAAATACCTATTATTTTAAAATAAAAAATCAAATCGTCTTTTAATAAATCTAATCAAATATGTCAAATACACTTAGCCGTCCGATTCCGATTTTTCAGTTCAATCACATCCGTGCCGGGTGGCCTTCTTCCGGCGTGAGCTATGCACAGTTATCGGCGGCTAGAAAGTCTGTCCGTGAACATTGTAAAGAGTAAACTCTGTCCTGATCGAAGTCAATCAAAACGCTGTGGTTTGTCTGATCGAACATCGACGTAACACGCCACCTTCAATGGCTGTTCATCTGAGGAATCGAAGTTGTCTTCTTTTTGCGTTTTCTACGTTTTTCCTTGTGATTTCTGTTCCACTTCTCTGTTGCTTGCAGTTTCTTCAAGAAAGTGGGAATCTTGATTATTAATTAAAACACATAATCGAGATATTAAATATTGAACTGGAAGTATGATGACTTTTGAGCACGCTTCTAAGTTTTATGATATTTTCAGCAATATTAATTATTTAAAATTAGTTATTTAGTTGCCAACAATGTTCTTATGTGCCATTTTGTTTTCAAACATTATTCCCAAACATTATTCCTTCAGAATATCCTGAATTTCTCATGTTGAAGAGTTTTGTTCTAGCCATCATGGCTTCTTAAAATTCTGAAGTATCTCCATTTTTTTTATTTCAGTATTAGTGGATATTTTGCAGTTCTGCATTTGTTCCAAAATTTCTTTCTTGAATATATACCCGTGGTATTTTCAAATAGCGTTGTTGTTATTATGTGACATTCTGATTTTTGACACCGTTTGTTGTAATATATCTGAATTAATAACCACTGAACTGATAATACAATTGCAAAATAAATGCCCTTAAACTCATACAAGATAGACAACACATGAATAGAATTTGAAAAGAAATAATCCATCCAAGGCCAAACTAATTTCCCCAGTTCTGGAATATGATGAATTAGAGAAAATAACTTTTCCTAAATGATTGGTTATAGCTTTTATTGTTCCTGAACTGATCATTGGTAATTTGCTTGAGGCTATTTTCCTTTTTGTGTTGGGTTGCGCTTGTTCGGATGAGAAATATTGGTCTACGCTATCCACGATGGAGTGAGCAATCTAGGCTGTTTGAAACAGCCTAGGTTGCTAACCGTCAAAGAAAAAGTGAAATAATAAATAGTTTTGAACAATAGAGAACTTGATTTGGAGTCTTTCTTGAATCAGGAATTTGGTGTAACAGAAGGCTTGATGTCCAAACCCCTCTGAAAACTGATCCCAATTATAACTAGCTCCTTGAGACTTTTAAGGTAGAAACACTTAAATTTCTCTTAATGGATTTTGTTGGAACTGGAAAACCGCAGAATCTGCTGCTGCAACCCACGCTGAGATGGTTCTTGAATCCTCAATCGCACTGGACAGCAGCCAAACTCTACCGTTTTGAGTAACTAGAATAGTTATTGCCCCTTGCATGATTAGCTATCCTCTTCTTGTAAAATCCAGTGCTAGTAGCAGGCTATTGTCACTATAGTAGTGGAAAATTCTCAAGGATTCTTGATTTTGGATAGACGTTTTCCCCCTTTGTCTCTCGCCTCATGATGCTTGGGAATCCACCCTATACCTAGGGAATCCATTCTTGACCAATTAGGATATCCTTAGTTAAAACCAAAACTAAGCTGCTCTCAAAGCCTAATAGAGTGGTATTTATAGTCTAATTTAAAAATAGGCCCCCAATGGAAAATTCTCAAGGATTCTTGATTTTGGATAGACGTTTTCCCCCTTTGTCTCTCGCCTCATGATGCTTGGGAATCCACCCTATACCTAGGGAATCCTTTCTTGACCAATTAGGATATCCTTAGTTAAAACCAAAAACTAAGCTGCTCTCAAAGCCTAATAGAGTGGTATTTATAGTCTAATTTAAAAATAGCCCTCCCTCCCCTTTAATATGTGCTTTATTAAGAAGAATTAAACTAAAATAAATAAATAAGAAAAACAAACTCCTCCTAAGGCAACCTTCACTCTCGTGCCACATTCTTGACATTTAATTATATTGCTGAATTTTAATTGGCAATTCATGTTACATTATAGTTCTTGCCTACAACAGCAGACGAGTATGATGAATTTGTTTGTGTTGGTTGATTAATTTTGTATTTGCAAAAATCTTATTCTCTTGTAGGATCTTATTGGTGATGTGGATGTCAAGCGACCATCAAAGCGACCTGATTTGAAGGCAATATCCAAGGCAAGCCTGATGCTCTTGTAGATGTCCATGAAGTGTGATAAATTTGTTTTCTTTGTTAACTAGTATTATATTTTACTTTGGATGATTGGTGGTTATGTACTTATTTGTTTTAGGTAGTTGCATCATACTTCTTTGTTGGGGTTTTTGTTACTTGTCGTGTACGAGATGCAAAAAGTTTTTTCCCTTTATATTTGTTTAATTTTGAACCATTAAAGTTGTCTTTTTTCTAGATAATGATGTAAGCATTTTCTTTTGTTGTTGGTTGCTTGTTTAATAGTCCATCCATCTCAAATGTGTAACATCCATATGTTCATGTATATGTGACTTGCAATATTTGTTGCAATATACTTGTTCTTCATGCCATTACTACTTTAGCTTCTTAGTATTGCTTGTGCCAAATTGACTTGTGAACTGATCATACTTGGATTGAGTTTACTTTTGTGCTTAATTTGTTTATACTATATGCAAATTTTGTCAACAATTAGTTAATTTTCTTTAATATATAGAGTATGACATGATTTTACGGTTAAACTTGTCTAAGTTATTGGAAATCTAGAAGGCTCAAGTTGGTATGTCATTTCCATTTTGTCCCCTTTTGATTAAGTTTGAGAGTTGGTGCAACCTATCTGAAAACATTTCCCTTCAATATGAATTCAGCATCTTATCAAATTGGATTGTGTAGAAAATTTGTTTGTTTGGGCCATCACTAAACACAAAATTTTTTTGGTGATCGTCCCTTAGATCTTTTACAATCATCAATATGAAAGTAAACACATTTAACCTTATCCAATATAAATTATGAAGCTTTTAATCAATATCTTTTTTATTATCAATATGTCTCTTTAATATTCATTATAAACATACTTTTTGTTGCTAGATCAAAACAATACAACTACATTATTAAGATGAATGATAAAATCTAATCATCTTAATAATGCTGGACTTATTCTTTCTCTTTTCTTGTTGCAACAATTAGAGTAATATTTTGTGACACTATAGGAAAATATTGAATTTCCAGTGGTCAAATTCGTTGGAATTCCTCAAAAGTTTGCCGCAAATTTCTATTTGCGATAATTTTTAGTGAAAAAAAATTGAGGATAAAGCATACACCGGAAATGCTTTTCGACGTAAATTAAAGATCGCCAAATTTGTTTCTGATGGTCTTCTGTTTAAAAAATATTGGAATGTTGTACTATATTTACTATTGATATTAATGTATTTACTATCGCAAAATTTTTGACAAAAAATTAGCCAGAAGCTTGTGCTGATTAAACAAAACACAGCTCTTACTTAAAGTTGGCCTGTTTATAATCTCTACATATTCAACTACAATATTTCTGTACTTACAAGATATTTATAAATTCAAACAATCACAAAATGTATCCATAGAGAATCAAATGATATTAAACAATATTATTAACATATCATTTAAAGCTTAAATTCAATTATACATTCATCCATGGAGTACACAAATCAATTTATACAAACTTAACAAAATAAAAATAAAAATTTCTAATTGTCTTTTCTTTCTCTTCTTTCTCCTTCTCCATCATTGTTTTCTTTTTTTTTTCTTTGCTGCTTATGCAATTGTGCTAACTATTCTCGCATCCGCGCTTGCATACGTGTTGGCATCTCTATCATTTGCACAGTCATCTCTTCAGCAAATATAACCATTCACCTTCTGACCACACCTCAATTGTATCCCCTTTTGAGCCAGAGGAAGTTGATTGTGAGGACTATCATCATAATCTATTCCCTTGTTGCCACAAAATGAGTTCATCACACTGTGATGATGACTCTCCTTGGGCTGTCTGACAATGAATATCTCATTCACGTTTTCTTAACCTACTAAAAGTTCAACTTTAGTAACAATTTTAAAATACATTATTATGATTTTTCTATGAAAAAATACTCACGTAAGCTTGCCAAGATTTGTTGTTAACCCATTGTTGGTCCTGCTGCAATTGTAGTGAGCGCATGTGCAGTTTTAACTATATAGGCTCTCTCCTTAGCATTTGTTTCTGTCAAAGTCATTATAATTAAAGTTTTTGATGTGATTAAATGTCACACCCCGCATGACCCCTTATCTTGGGGTGTCAATCAGAATAGGATATTTCGATTGGACCGATTCCAGCGTTCCAACCCGCTTCGCGGAACGAGCAGTGAAAGTGTATCTAATCAAATTATCACTAAACTATTTTCATATACTACTTAACTTAATTAAATATCACAACGACGTAAATCTTAAGTTTGTAAATAAATATAAAAACATTTAATTTATCACGTCAAAAGCCTTTAAGCTTCCCAAACTATACAATTCAACAAACAAAAACCTACACCTTTCTTTTCCTAAATTTTCAACGGTAGCGTCATTAAAGCTTAGTGAGACAAGAATCTTAAAGTTCGATGAGCGGTAAACGATAATGCGTGTATATGTAAATTCGGTAAAGCGTAGGTAAAAGCATCAGAATGTAATATTATCAACAATATCTTTGTAGGTCTTTGTAGAAATAGATATATAACAATACGTAGGTAATATCAGTAGTGCATCTGTATCATGTCGAGGAATAATTTTAAATTAAATCATTTCGCTTTTGATTCTATATCAAATCATTTTCTAGAAATGTCATTTATAATTGCATAGGTTTTGACTTTATATTAAGAATAAACTAATTAGGTATTACATTAAACACATGATCAAAATGCTTACCATTCTCCTTCTTTGCTCAGTATGTAGAACTAAACCACCTATATGGAACTAGCTCTCGGTACCTCCACAATTTGATGCTCGATTCTTCACATTCCTCCTTCGAGTGTACTCTGGGTGCCCTAGGTTTCACAAAGCCCACCCCACACTCCCTCATCAATCTGAAGAGGCCTTTGATTGGACTTACATAAGTCCGTGAATGTATCTCGTGGGTGTGCATCCCATCATCTCTTAAAAATTTTGATAACTCCTATGGTTATGTTGGGATAGCCAGCATCTCCGCATAAGAAATGAGTGATGTTAAACATTCATTTGTAATATACATAATTTAGAAATAGAACTCTCCTGCAACATTTAAACTATATGTCACACACTTCAATATAATTTTTTTTTAGGATACATGAGGAACATCAAACTTACTCTTTATAATATCTTTGATCTTTTGAATTGTTTGATTGAAGGATTAAACTTATACAAATGAACTACATGATAAATATGTTTCCATGCTTTAAATAAAAGATATTTATGCTGAACGTAGATGCATGACTTTGATGAATCAGATCTAGCAGACTATTGTTTGCATTTGAAATTTTGAAATTTTGAAAGAAAAAAAAGCAAACCGTAGATTCGGTCGTTCAGTCATGCCTCTTACACGATGCTTGACACCGATCTCAACTTAAGATGCAATTGCAATCCATGTCCCCCACGTACTTGGCATAACCGTCGTCGCACACGCCTTCAAACCACGATCGAACTCATCCAAACTTAGTATCCTCTCCATGATCTCCAATGTGAGATGAGGTTGAGAGGGAAGGCTTTATATTCAATAAAAAGGTGCCAATGGAGTTCGATTGAACACCTTACACGCATGTGAGATAGAGAGCTAATATGAATAAAAGGAGAGAGAAGTTGGTTTCAAGTGAGGAAGGGAGGGGAGTTAGTTGGCCGAACCCTAGCATATGGGTTGGGTTGCTTCACTTCGAAGAAAAGAGATTGAGAAAGAGGCGAAACTAAAATTTCCTTCTTGACCCTTTTCGCTTGGGTGTATGCGAGAATTGAGGGGTAGTTTACTCCAAAAAGAGGAGACGAGAATGTTTGAATCTCCAAACTCTCATTTTAGGGATAAAGTAGAAGCTATTTTGTTTTATCATAATTTTCATTTATTTGCAAGCTTAAAAATTTGAAGACGTGCGTTCGTCGAACTTTTGTCCGGTCAGGATAAGGTATGTGTGAAGATCTTTATTGACCTCTATATATGCTACTTAAGTCGAATCGAGCCTGTAAGATAAATTTTATTGACTTTGAATTCTCCAGAATGCAAATCTGAAGATATTGGACATGCCAGTCGCTTAAATGACATCGATCACGAAACTTGACTTGTCAGCGTTAATATTAAAATTGGTTAGAATGTAAATATTGTATGCAATCCCAGTGATGCGATCGGTTTGTCATATGTGACGATAAATGGGACTACGACAATGTCCAAACAACCTCTGTTCATGAAATTGATTACACCGTTAGTTTCAAAATATGAAAATCTATCAAACGAGTCAATCCGCCTTCGATTAAGACGAGTCTCCTCGAACGTCGAGCGGTTAGAAGCAATAATGCTCATTGTTGAACAGAAAGTGACCCAATTCGATGCCGACTTGAACGAAACGGTCTCTGATTGCAAAATAGACTGTGCCATTGCGTCCGGAACGTGGAAATTATCTAGAATAAACATTCAATTAAATTAAAGTTGTCGCACTTAAAATTACGTTCAAATAAACACGTATTTCGAGATAAATCCGTCCAATTATCTCCTAATTGCGCCCAATCAATACCTCGAAACTTGCAGCCGCCCACTCCCATGCCTCCACCTCCAATTCAGCCAATAATGGGCTGCCACATCACCCATCCCATACCATCCCATGTGATTAAGCCCTCTCGGTTCGTCTTCATACGCAGGCAACTGCGCAAGTAGCAGAAGCTCAAAGGCTCTCGTTCTCTCCCTCTCTCCCTCTCTCCCTCGTTCTCCTGTGGCTACGACACACTCCCAACAGAGGAAGCCGAAGCTTCCTCTCTTCTCCCTCCAGCTTCCCATGGATTCCATCTATTGCACTTATGGTTTCTCCCAACCCCGTCTACATCTCCTGTGGAGCCAATCTCGCTGTCAAAGACATAGCAACTCCAATCGCCTCTCCAACATACTCAAACCCAACAACCCCTCTTTATCCCCAAACCGACATGCTCCAGTCCCTCAATACCGTGGCTTTCCTTTCCTTGAGACTCATGAGTAGTATGACCTACTCATTCATGGCTGCAAACTCTCATCAACCCCACCTTTCAGCTACAGACTCTCCTCAACTTCACTGTTCAGCTGCAAGCTCCCATCAACCAAAACTAGCACTTTGTTTCTCTCCCCAACCGAAACTAGCACTCTGCTTCGCCAAAAGCCAGGCAACCTTACGTTGGTGAAGGAAACCAGAAACAAAGAACTAGTTAACATGAACGGGAAGATCAAAGTTTTTTTTTTTTGGAATCAAAAGTCAGTGACACTTCTCTGACTTCTCTTCATCCTCAATCCCATGAAAAAGGCTGCTACTTTGAAAGCTGAACTCTTGGCTACATGCTCTAAGGTGCATTCCTTACACTTAGCTGATAAAATCAGGCAGCTTTACTTGGAATTTGGAACAGAAAAGGAGCTCGAGGTGTTGAAACCGATTGAACTGTGGGAGGGAATGATGATATGTTATCTATTTTACTATTGCATCTCGTTAATCATTGTAGTTTGTTCTCCAAAAACTTGTTGAGTTATGTCTTATGTTCTATGGCCCTTCTCAAGCTGCTAACTTTCCAAAGCCCAGCTCCTCGAGATCTACTTTTAGGCACTAGTTGGTTTTCAAGCAGTACTAGATTGCTGCAGCAGAAGCTCTCATTTTTTTTGTTTGTATTTGACAAAGAAGGGATCAATGATGTGTTCTATGATATGCTTGTGAGGATAATTGAAGAATGTTTGCACCCATATCATGTTTCAGCCTTTTGTCGGAGACTACTCTGTGAAGGCGAAAAGCGCAAGAGACTTGTCACCAAAGCTTAATATCAGAGCAAGTGGTTTGGACTTGGTCATCATTCAATCTATTTCAGAATCTCATGAATCTGGATGTTTACTTCACTCGGACACAAATGATCAACTTGTTTGTGTTATTGTTGGGATGGTACTGAAGTTTGATAACTTCTTGTTTTGTGACAATACAGCTATGTTGTGAACCCTTATAAGGTTCAACTAAGAGAGGCAACTGAGAAGACAAGTACTATGGTGATTAGATCAATTTTGTCGAGATCGAATGCTCAGCATGAACACTTTAACCATCCTTTTTATATGTGTTTGAAGACCTCGTTATGCTCAGTAGAGCTGACGAGTTTGAAGGCTCTGTTATGCTCAGTAGAGCTAATGGGTAGAAGACCACGACTGTAGTATCACAAGACATTGACCGTTATGCTCAGTAGAGCTAACGGGAAGGCCTAATAGTCCCCCGATGCAGTCTCCTATTCGGGGAAGATGCCGGGAGGTTATCAAAATTCAGATTGACATATGATTTAATTAATTTAATATAAAATGAACTCTAAGCTCAAAATTAAAATTTGAATTGAAATTGCAGGTATTTAAAGACCCTGTTATGCTCAATAGGGTTAACAGGTAGAAGACCACGGCTATAGTGTCGCAAGACATTGATCGTTATGCTCAGTAGAGTTGATGGGAAGGTCGAATAGACCCCGATGCAGCCCTCTACGCGGGGAAGACGTCGGGAGGTTATCGATATTCGAACTGACAGAGGATTTAATTAATTTAACGCAAAATGAACTCTAAGTTAAAATTTAAAATTTGAATTGAAGTTACAGGTGTTTAAAGCCAATGCATGCCTTTTTAAGCGTGATGACTTTAGAAGATTTCTTAAGCCGCAATGTTACAATACACTGACTATGCATATTTTTTTAAGCGTGATAGGAAGACTTTAGCGCTTCCGAAGCAGCTCCCTACACTGGGATGACGTCGGGAGACTGTCGAAATTTAGACTGACAGGAGATTTAAACAGAGTCAAATAAAAGTATTAATAAGCTTAAATTAAACTTAGATAAAAAATAATCAAAATTAAACTTACATATGAAATTATAAAAGTCTTTAAATAAAAATGATTTCACAGGAGACTCGACGACTAGTTGACAAACATAAATGGAACTTGCAATGGACTTGAAAACTTATCGCTTAACAAGAACAAAATTCAAGCAAAGCTCTCATGAAACTTCTTGTGAATTTAATAATTGCTTATGAGCACAAATAGATTCTACATTGGATTTGGAAGCTTGTCTCTCAATAAGAACAGAGTTCAGACAAAACTCTCCTAAAACTTATAAAGAATTCAATGTTTACTTACGGGCATCAACATTATCTTTCAGTAAATATTTGAACAATAGTTGACAAACATAAATGGAACTTGCAATAAATAGTTGACAAACATTAATGGAACTTGCAATGGACTTGAAACCTTATCGCTTAACAAGAACAAAATTCAAGCGAAGCTCTCATGAAACTTCTTGTGAATTTAATAATTGCTTATGAGCACAAATAGATTCTACATTGAATTTGGAAGCTTGTCTCTCAATAAGAACAGAGTTCAGACAAAACTCTCCTAAAACTTATAAAGAATTCAACATTTACTTACGGGCATCAACATTATCTTTCAGTAAATATTTGAACAATATTATATTTTGCATCAAAAGAACTAAAGGATTGAGTTTACACAAGCAAGCTTGAAGGAAATTTAGTGTCTATTCCACAAACAAGAATAAACATCAGACACGATGAATTTATAAAGGCTTGAAAGCTCATCAACAACTATGAATCAAATTTCGCTGAAAGTTAAGAGTTGAATGAATTCATGATAAATACAAGTTTGGGATTCACACTAGACTTGCAAGAAACTGGAAGATTGGCTTCCAAATGGAAGTTAGACTCAAGCTAGACTCAACGGTGAACTTACATGAGAGCTGGATAACTCGTCCACGTGCAAGAATGTTACTCGATAACTTGCTCTCAAGTAAAGATGAGATAAACTTACAAATGAGCATAAGAAAGGCTTCCAAGCAATAAACTCGCAAGGCTCATCAACAGCCACCGGCAAAGTCCGACTTGAATTTAGAAATTCTAATGAATAATGGACTAAATGCAAACAAAATAATATTAATCTAAATAATTAAATAAGATCTAAAACACCTGACGCCATCAGATTCATAACATATCATACCAGTGAACAGAAGACGTTAATTAAGACTTCAATTGAACCCTTGCACATATTATGAAGTATGACTAAAACTCAAATTCAATATCTTAAAATTATGCAAGCATTTTTAAATGCACTCGCATGGGCCCCGACATTACACTGAATGCTTAAACTTTGTGTCTGAGGATACTGCATGGGTTGATTCTCGGTTGGGTTTTAGGGGCGGAGTGCGTTAACAAAACCTAAAAAATCCGATGTTATTATAATATCTTCAATTAAATAAAACATCTAAGAAAGCTTTGTCATTAATGACATCGATACTTTATTATTAAATTAATGAGTCGTAATCAAATAAACAATAAACCATCCCGACATTCGCATGGGCCCCGACATTACACTGAATGCTTAAACTTTGTGTCTGAGGATACTGCATGGGTTGATTCTCGGTTGGGTTTTAGGACTGGGTCTGGGTTAACAAAACCTAAAAATCCAATGATGTTATTATAATATCTTCAATTAAATAAAACATCTAAGAAGCTAACTTTGTTATATGACAACAGATCTGATACTTTATTATTAAATTAATAGAGTCGACAGAATCTGAAACAGCGAAACAATAAACCATCCCGACAATGGTTGTGTTAAATGAAAATTTTAACCGGAGGGGATATTTCTATCAGAATATGATTACAATTTCAAAATAAATTAATTTAGATTGAATATCAATCTAAATGCATAATTTAAAATATCGTTGAGCTATAAATCTCTAAGTGAAATTCAATATTAAAAACTTAAAGCTAAAATATTCAACTCACCTTCTGCAATTGTTTGTCGGAGTTGACAAATTAAGAAAACTCTAGCTCACAAAGGAGTCGTCAAATCAAGTGCGATTATGTTTATTCTTAAATAATCTCACGTATGTGAGGATGTGACCGTGTTCTCGAGTGCGTGGCGGCCATAGAACGCTGATCTTACAATGAGTCCTTTCTTGGGTGGTTGTCGCCAAATACGCCATTATATTACTGGCCTTGGCAGTATGCTTTAATGTCCTTTGAGTTGTGAATCGTAGGGTATACTTGATAGGGCAAAAAATCCTCTGTAAGCTAAGATAGATTTAAACTTGTCTCTTTAGATAAACACTACTTTAGGTATACAAGAATTTTTTGGACGATGCAACTCATGGTTGCTGACAAGGATCCTTCTGTCAGGTTGGGTTGACTACCTCCTCTGATTAAATAGATTAGGGTCTGATGGACGAAAAATACCTCAATAATCAAAAGTGCAATTTTAAACATTGCTTGTGACTGGACTGGAATGGAGCTTGCTAATGATTGTTTGATTAATCAACCGAATGAGCTTGAACTCTTTCATAAATACTTGATTTGTAAATGAACAAGTTTGAACCACCGATTGTACGTATCATATATGTTCATGAATAGTATCATTTAAAATTTCGTAGGAAGCTCTCGAAGGAGCTTAATTAAGGCTCGATTAAGGTTTGTCCGTGAACAATATCATTTAGATTTTTTTTTTAGACGTAATAAGTTTTAGTTGATACAACTCATGTATATTTCTAAACAAGTTGCTCACGAACAAGCGTGATTAAAGCTTATTTTTTTCATTAAATTACCTAGTTGTTAATAGGTCCAATAATGTCAATATGAATTGAGTTCATAAACAAATTTGTGCTGAGCTTGAATAGTATTTTTTTTAAACTTGCTCAAGCTCAAATTCAATCCTAAAAGCTCACTTTGAGGTTGATTTGAGCTCAAGCTTGATTTTGGCAAACATATTTAAGCTCAAACAAGAACATGCTTGGCTTGGCTTGGCTCAGTTCGTTTGCAACCTTATTTATATATATGTTGGAGAAGTTGAACCTGTCTATACAGATGCTCTCAGCCTTATTCTTTGATTTGGTTGAATAAATGTAATGAAATTTGTGTAGACAGAAGGTGCTTGGTTGAGTTCTTCATTGGTAACAATCTGTAAGAACGTGTGTGATGTGACTTCGTGTTGATGGATGTTTGTCATATTCTTTTATGCTGACCATGACATTATGATTGGAAGATAATTCATGATGGATTTAGGAGCCCCTACACGTTCAAGAAGGACAAGGAGGACATTGTGCTTCTACCATGGAAGTAGATTGAAGTGGATAGTTGCCAGTTAAAGCTAGAACTGGTGTTTTAGGTTGATGAAGTATCGATATCAGAGACAGTGCATTCACTATTGAAGGAATTTCAAGATATGGTGGTTTATAGTTTGCTAGCAGGATTACCATTGCTAAGGGACATACAACACGCGATAGAGTTGGTTCTAGGATCGGTCCTTTTGAATCGATCTACCTATAGGATTGTGATCGACAAAGCATGATGAGTTATGGTGGTAGGTTGATTATTTGACATCTAGAGGATTGTTGCATTAGAGCACTAGCTTATGAGCTGGTGTTTGTGTATTGACTTTGGAGTTGTGAAAAAGATCACCATCAATATATGTTTTCCATTCCTCGTCTAGGTGATTTGTTGGATCAGTTACATGAAGCAACCACCTTTTATTAGATAGATCTTCGTAGTGGCTTTCATCAAATTTAGGTGCTGTCGAGAGATGAGTAGAAGATCTCTTTTATGTTCATGGTTGATTGCTTTGCGTGAATTGAGGCAAACTTTGAGGAGCTCCTCAATAGATGTGAGGTGTGTGTCTCACATCCCAGAAATGAGGCACAAACTTTGTTGAGATTTGTTTGTTAAAAGTGCTAAGGCATGCTTTGAGGCATGACTCTTATTGTGTTATTTTGAAACAATTAGCACTATTAGCATAAAATATATTTGATTATAAGTATAACATTTGTTACATCAGTTAAATATGTTTAGATACAATATATCTATAATTATTAATAGTATTGTGTGAAGATTTAATTGCATTTCAGCTTTAGGTATTTGATAGATTTTTACAAACTAAAGCCATGTTTTAACATCAAATTCAATTACATTAGGTAGTGTTTGTGTTATCATTTCTTTTATTATAAAAGTTTGAATGCAGTCATTGTTTCTTCTAATATTGGTAGATTTTTACAAACTAAACCCAGGTTTTAACATCAAATTCAATTACATTAGGTAGTGTTTGTGTTATCATTTCTTATATTATAAAAGTTTGAATGTTGTCTTTTTGTTCTTCTAATGTTGGCAATCGAAAGTATATTATGAAGGGAATGAAAGGAGTATCATTGCTTTGCTTGCCTTAATATCAGCCCATCTATGTGATTATGGCTATGTATGAAGGGATTTGTAGTCGAACAAGGGTCGAAATATTTTTGAACTTTGAATAGGGTTTGAGCCAACTTCCATATTGTTTCAAATTCCTCTATACACAACTATACTCGTATAGATGAGTTGATATTAAAGGGGAATGATATAAAAAGTAACAATAGATAATATTCATCATTGATATGAACCTTATCTAACTTTGATTGTTTGCATGATTATGGTTATGTAGAAATTATTTGAAATGCATAGGAGCCTTTTTGGTACAGGTTTGAGCCAAACTAAATTGATGTTTGATTCTTGTTCAAATCTTGTTCAAACATGATTTGAATCTAATTCACTACATTGGAACGTTGTTCTTGGATTGCCTTGGATGTAGTTTCACTTCCTAGATGAGGATCAAATACTTATTATGGCGTTTGAAGTTTATTTTTTTTTTCAAATTGTGGTTCTCTTATTCCTTCCTTCCAATTATATCCATGGATCGTTTAATGGTTTTACAGATATATAATTACAAAATGAACACTTAACTTCTATTAGTTTGAAGGATTTTAGGGCCATAACACTTGCAATAGGGATGATTTAGTTGCTGTCTTCTTCATCCATTCTCATTTTCTCTAAGGAGTAGCCTTGTATTACCATTACCATGGTAATTTGGTTTTAAATGATTTGGAGGGCATATTTTTTCAATATACGATACATTGGTGATATATGGATAATTAAGTGTATGAGGCACAGAAAGTGAAGTCTCTCACAAAACTATCATAACAATTTGTTTCATAATTTATCATTGTGTGCTCATTTTAGTGTGAATTGTAGAAAGTATTGGTGTCAATTTGGTTTACTAGTTTGGGTTATAATTTGATCAAAGTTTGACCTGAGTTCAAGGCTCTTGACTTGACTTGTTTGTTATATGTGTTAGGATGACCTAACTTGTGCACTCAAAGTTCCTATGTGAGAATGAGTGGTCAGATTGTTATTATAAATATTATATTAAATTGTTACTTTTGTGACGTGTGGATGTTGTGTTGAACTTCTACAAGCAAAGGGCTTCAAATTCTTGCTTTTTGAAAGGGGAGTGAAATCTGCAATCGCTGGAATAATTTTGTGGCCATATTTTCCCATTTTTGAATTTAAAACTTTCTTCGGATGCTTTTCACATTTTCATTGCTTGAATTTTAGCATTTGGACTGAATTTTTCATTGTGTTGTTTCATATTATTTTAAAACATGATTATGGGGTGTTTCCCGAGTATGTTCTTTTTTTTTATCACGTGCTAGGCATATCACTTAAATGCTCTTGTTTTGTGAATTGCCAGATGAAGTCAAATGGTTCTGTACTGTACACAGAAAAAATGATTGGCCATCTTCCTGGTTTGTTTTCATCTTTGCGTTGCCTTTAATGTATTGCAAGTTTAAATTTTATTCTACTAAATTTATTAGTTTCCTTTGAGGCTTTTGAATCGGCAATGAAAAGCTCTAATAAGTTCTCTCTCTTTTCTTGCTTGGATAGGTATTGCTGTTGGAGATCAGTTTTTTTCTCGGGCAGAAATGGTGGTGGTAGGTATACATAGTCATTGGCTGAATGGTATAGATTACATGGGTGGCAAATATGCGAAATTGGTAATGTCTCAAGCCATCTTATTTGATTGGTATCAGTTTTTTATGCTTGAGATTCGACTTGCTAGCCCAAGTAGTTTGTAATTAGATATTTAATGTGGCCCAACAACCTAGATGTCTTGGTAAAAACTCTTCCACGAGCACCTTCTGATGTGGCCTTCATATTTTTCTGGGCCTAGCTTACTAAGTAAATGAGACGTTGGAACTTACATGACTCTAAATTCTAGTTTACTCCTCTTCATTATTGCTTTTATAATGGGAAGTTTTGGTTTATGATTCCTTTATTTGTCTATTCTTGTCTGAGGTGGTAATTTTCTTTTTTAAAAGAATTGTCATTTGCTGTATTCCAATTGCTTGGGGCAGAGGTTTTTAATCCTTTTCTCCTTTTATTTTTGTTAAGTTTCATATGGTGTGTTCAATCTGTTGTGCAAATCTCTTTGTGAAATTTGCGTTTATGTTATTTTTAGTTCATTCCATTTTTCTTACTTAGTATAACATTGATTTATTTGTTTGTTTTATTGATGCATCTTCTAACTTTTATTTTACATTAATAAATCATTTATGGTCAAAAATTGCTGTGATATATTGTTAGTCAGTGTCTTGTATTCTTTTTTTCTATAAACAATTTTTGTTAAATTAATTTGATTGCAAATGACTTCTTTAGTGATTAGCACTCAGATCCTTTCAGCATAGTGGGCTTAATTTTTTGGCGCATTTCTATATTTATATTTTTATCTGTTGTATTTTTTTTTGCCATATGCCTCTTGATGTTCACAGTGGCTAAATTTCTTCGTTTATCTGTGCTCGTTTTATTTTTATAATAAAGATAACAATATTGTACCAATTATATTTTTTGTTGTGTTTGAAAATTATTGATTGATTAGTATTTTTTTTTAAATCATATTTTGTTAATTTTCTTTTATTTGTCCAATATTTATTTTGTTCTTTAACACTCAAATACCTATTTTTTAATTTTGGATACAATTTCTTGATAATATTTTGGATGTTCTTACTAGGCATTTACAGGAAGATGTATCTTGGTGTATGCTTTTTGCTGATGACATTCTTCTTGTTGATAAGACTAGAGAGGGAGTCCAGAGAAACTTGAATTATGGAGGTCAATTTTATAGTCTAAAGGTTTTTGTTCAAGCAGATCTAAAATTGAATATATGGAGTGTAATTTTAGTTGTAGAAGTTTTAGTGGTAGTGTTGTGACATTAGGTGAACAAGTTATTAATAAGAGTGAACAATTCAGATATTTAGGCTCTATTTTTCAAAATGATGATGAAATAGATGGAGATGTTATTAGTAGAATTCAAGTTGGATGGTTGAAGTGGAGGAATGCATCTGACATATTGTGTGATAGAAAAGTTCCAGTTAAACGTAAGGGAAAATTTTATAAGATGGTGGTAAGACTTGCAATGACTTATGGTGCAAAATGTTGGCTAATAAAAGAGTAGCATAAGACTAAGTTAAGTGTTACAGAGATGAGGATGCTTAGGTGGATGAGTGACTTTACTCTTAGAGATAAAATGCAAAATGAATATGTTCGGGAAAAAGATGGAAGCTCAGAAAGATAAGAGAGTCACCTTAGATGGTTTGGCCACATAAAGCGTCGGCCGTCCGATGACCCGGCTAGGAGAGTAGATGCATTAGATTTGCCTTATGTTAAGAAAGGTAGAGGTAGACCTAAAAAAATTTGGTTAAGATGTATAAAAAATGACCTTAGTATACTTGAATTAAATGAGATTTTGACACATAATAGGATACAATGGAGACGAAGGATCCATGTAGTCGACCCCACTTAGTGGTATTAAGGCTTGTTGTTGTTGTTGTTGCTATGCTTGTTTTGCCTCTTATTCTTGTAACTTTTGTGGTACCTGCTAATCATCATTATACTTGGTATACCATACATGTATATTATTGAAGGTTTAATTAAAATATTTTTAAACCTATAAATTCTTTTATATCATTCGTCTGAAATTTATCATTTTTGTTGTCACCACATATGTATTTTAATATTTTTAATTAGGAATGGTTTGGTGTGGTCGGAACTATTTTGTGTTTATAAAATTCATGTTTGATCCTTTTGAGGGTGTGCATGTGGTGAAATTTGCAAGTCCAATTAGGTTGCCTAGAGGTTTCTTTCTTGAGATTTTGTCACCATTTTATGAGAACTTTATGTTTATGTTTCAGGTTATTTCAAATGTGCATTTCCCATTTTGTCACCATTTTATGGAATCTTTATGTTTATGTGTATGATGTGAGAGAAAATTTGATTTAGGTTAATTGTCGAGTCTTAAATGCTTAGATTATGATAGGAACGATCAGAAAAAGTTATTTGCTTTTAGTTTAGTGCAAAAAATAGAAGAAATAATGAGGAAATTGATCCGGATTTCATAGTTGTATTGTTATGATTTATCTTGGATTCTAGTTTACCTAGTCAATTGATGCAATTGACCTAAAGGTTTTTAAAATTTGTTTTGTCAAGCGATACATGCAACCATTTTGTTGTCATTGTATTTGGAATTGATCTTTTGTACGTAAGTAGAGTTGACAATATTCTTATTCAGGTAACAATGTTCAGTAATTTAAGATTTGTTGTAATCAAAAGGGGTTTTCTCTCAAATTTAATTTTTGAATTTTAAATACAAATCTTTCAAATAGTTCTTCTTGATAGCAGTCAAGTTGATAGATAGTTTCAGCCTTAGGAATTTCTATTTGAAGTTTGCCTAAATCCCAACAGCAATCAATTCGATATTTGCCAAGATTAAAGATATACAAAATTTAAGAAAATAATATTATTAAAAAACATTCAAAGTGAAATATGCCTCTAAAAGTTAAGAGAAATAATCCATTTTCATACTTTGCAATTTCTTAAATGTGATAAATTTATGATTAGTTTGAGCTTTCATGGAGTCAATATAAAATTAGTTGTGCCTTTATTATAATTCTCAAAGATATGATAGTAATAAAGATGTCACAAATTTTTTAAAAAATATATTTATTTTTATGGTTCTTTGACTTGTTTGTTTTTCCTAAAATGGTTCCATTAAATTTTGGTGATCACTAAAGTCTTAGAAACATTAGTGAGCTTGATTGTGCACAGAGGTTTTTCTTAGTTATTACTGATTTTAAATTGTCCTTTTAGGCAAACATTCGTCACAAGCTTGCAAGAGCCTTCTGGATGATGCAACTCATATGACAAGAATTTCTTGGTCAGGCTTGGTAGACTTCTTTTTGTGGCCATGCATACTATCGTTGTTGATGATTTGGGACGACATAATCATTTGATTGTATTTCGATTCATCATCATTTTATAATGATCTTAGCTATAGGTGGTATACTTTTATGTAATTCAAAATTCAAAATTGTTATCTCTTTAAGCTAAGCACGTAGTGCTCAAAGACTAGGTTTTATAGAACATTCTCTGTTGTTGCCAGGACAGTGAGTTAATCATAGAAGCTTGTGCTTGTGGGGGACGTAAAGAAGATCATTGAGTTCTCCTAAAATGAGGGTTGAGTTTAGGGGAAGTGTTGTATCTACAATTCAATTGTCTTTTGTAATTTTGACCTGAATTATACACTCTGAAAGGTGGGGTGCCCTAATTTTTGAAGATTACATATATTCTTTTGGGAAAATGAACAATGAGTTTTGTTATTTTGTTTATTACACTTTCTCATGTAGTGTTCTTCCCTTTATGCATCTTTTCATAATTTATAAAAATTGTTTTTTCTTTCTTCCTTGTTGTGGTCCCTATTTTACAAGGTATTATTATCTCAACTTATAATACTTTAATTGAATATGTTGCCCTTTGCCCTATGTTCACTTGTCTTCTTTTCTTCTTTCTTATTCTTTGGTTTATTTTGGTAGTCATGTTGCTTAATTTATTCTTGATGAAATTTCTTGCTTTGTGATATATTTTTTACTTTATTGTTGAAATCTGTCTTCGTGATACTCATTTGGCTTCTCAAAGTGAATCATGATCTGCAGATTTTGTGTTTGCTATACTATTTGTTTATACTTTTTTTATTTTGTTATCTTATTGTCGGCCAGAATAGTTCACTCTTCTAGGTTTCATGCGCTTGATTTCCTTGAAATTACCACCATTATAGCTTGTTGTTTGATTTATAAATTCGCGAGCCTACAATGTACTTTATGTATTTTTATACTTTTCTCCATTACGAAATTTTGTTAAAACTTTAATTTTATAATTAATCTAGATGATTCTCATTTTTTTAGTTTCATTCTGTTTAAGTAAAAATTTCTTTTCTCTGCTATATAATTTTCAGCATGATGAATATCTTCATACTTTTTATCTTCTCTCTTTCCTTATATTATTTCCTGTTTTCCTTTATTTTGTGCCCAACCTTGTACTTTACTCAAGTTTAAGTACCCTTTACTCATGTTCTAGGTTTTTGGTTATTTATTATATCGTGGTAACATAGAACGCCTAAAATATCATGAGAGAAAAGATTATAGATAATCACCTTGGGTGGTTTTGTCACATAGAATTCCGGCTGTTTGATGAGCTAGTTAGGAGAGTAGTTGTGTTAGATTCTTTGTATGTATGTTGAGAAGGGTAGAGGTAGTTCTAAAAAGAGTTAGTTAGGAAGTATAAAAAATAATTTTAATTTATTAGGATTAAATAATAATATGATATTTAATAGGACACATCGGAAAAAATGGATTTATGTTGTTGACGCCATGTAGTGGGATAAATTCTTGTTGGTTTTGCATTTGTTGTGGTAAAACTGGGTTATATTGCCTTTATAAGGCATTTGTATTTATTCATTCATAATCTCTTTTAATTCCTCGCTTAACCACACGGGCCTTTGTTTGAAATGTTCTACTTTTTGGTTCTTGTTAAGTTTCTTTGGTGATCTTCCTAATTGACTTTGTATCGGTTAAAATTAATCAACTGATTTTCTGATTTCATGTTTATTATTTACTATTACTAGATCATTGACCATAGTGATTAAATTAATTTTCAAAATCCATTTGCTTTCCCTTTTTTGGTTTGTATGTTTTGCTATAATCATATGCAATGAATGCCATGAATTGTGTTTTAAATTTGTTTTTTTATATGGTTGACAATTTAATGCATGAATGGTAAATGGGAATGGCGATTTCCATTCATGTATAAATAAATATATTTTATGGAAATTTGGTAAGCTCTCCAACGGAGAGAAACCACGAAGTTGCTATTAAAATTAACCATCAGATGACTTACTTTGTTCAATAACTTAGAAATTGTTTTCCATGTATTACAGATCACAATGTATTAGTTTCTGTCATGACATAAAAAACATTTAATGCAATAGGCACCGAAAAATGAGAAATAAATCTCTTCACATTTTTTGTGAATGTTGATCTTCCCATATTGTATTTTGCTCTTGTTTGAGTGGTTGGCTGAGTCTAGAATACTTGAGAAATGTTTGCCGGATTTCTTTATGTGGTTAGATATTGAGCAAGTTATATTACATTTACTTCTTTCGGCATCTAGAATTCCAATCATGCTTGGGTCGGTTACCTCCTTACATTACAACAACAACAACAACAACAAGCCTTAATCCCACTAGGTGGGGTCGGCTACATGAATCCTTCGTCTCCATTGTGTCCTATTAAGTGTCAAATTCTCATTTAATTCAAGTATACTAAGATCATTTTTTATACATCTTAACCAAGTCTTTTTAGGTCTACGTCTACCTTTTTTAACATAAGGCAAATCTAATGCATCTACTCTCCTAATTGGGTCATCGGACGACGCTTTTATGTGGCCAAACCATCTAAGCGACTCTCCCTAATCTTATCTACCTGAGCTACTCCAACTTTTTCCCGAACATACTCATTTCGCATTCTATCTCTAAGAGTAAAGCCACTCATCCACCGGAGCATCCTCATCTCTGTAACACTTAACTTAGTCTTATGCTTCTTTTATTGGCCAACATTCGCATAAGTCATTGCGGGTCTTACCACCATCTTATAAAATTTTCCTTAAGTTTAAGTGGAACTTTTCTATCACATAATAGATCGATGCATTCCTCCGCCAACCATCTAACTTGAATTCTACTAATAACATCTCCATCTATTTCACCATCATTTTGAAATAGAGCCTAAATATCACAATCTCACTATTAATTACTTGATCACCTAAAGTCACACTATCACTAAAAACAACTAAAATTACACTTCATATATTCGGTTTTAGATCTACTTAAACGAAAACCTTTAGACTCTAAAGTTGACCTCCATAATTCAAGTTTCTATTGGACTCCTCTAGTCTTATCAACAAGAAGAATGTCATTAGCAAAAAGCATACACCAAGGTACATCTTCTTGTAAATGCCTCGTAAGAACATCCATAACTAAAGTAAAAAGATAAGGGCTTAATATTGATCCTTGATGTAATCCAACTGAAATAGGAAAATATTTTGTCAATCCTCCTTGTGTTTGGACACACGTAACAGCTCTAGTATACATATCCTTAATGACTTGAATATAATCAATATTAACTCCTTTCTGTTCTAGAACTCTCCAAAGAACATCTCTTGAGACTTTATCATAAGCTTTCTCTAAATCAATAAATATCATATGTTGATCATTCTTACTTTCTCTATGCTTCTCCATCAAACCTCTTTACAAATGTATAGCATCCATAGTAGATCTACACGGCATGAAACCAAAAGCCTTGTGAGAAACTTACGTATCACATAACCTATGCTCACTCTCTCCCATAATTTTAATGTACGACACATTAACTTAATTCCTCTATAATTTGCACACTCTTGTGCATCACCTTTATTCTTAAATATAGGAACTAACAAACTCTTTCTCCACTCATCTGACATCTTTTTAGTCTTTAATAAAGAAAAGTGCCGCTTAAACTCGAGGGAAATTTTTATAAGATGGTGGTAAGGAATGCAATGATTCATGGTGTAGAATGTTGGCCAGTAAAAGTGAAGTATAAGTCTAAGTTAAGTGTTGCAGAGATGAGGATGCTCGGGTGGATGAGTGGCTTTACCCTTAGAGATAAAATGCGAAATTAGTATGTTCGGAAATAGGTTGGAATAGCTCTAGTGGTAGATAGGATTTGAGAGAATCGTCTTAGATGGTTTGGCCACATAAAACATTGGTCGTTCGATGACCTGATTAGGAGAGCAGATGTATTGGATTTGCCTGATGTTAAGGAAGGTAGAGGTAGACCTAAAAAGTTTTGGTTAAGATGTATACAAATGACCTTTCTTTATTAAAATTAAATGAAAATTTAACATATAATATGACACAATGGAGAAGGTTTCATGTAGCCGACCCCACATAGTGGGATAAAGGCTTGTTGTTGTTTTTGTTGTTGCAATTCTGTTTGAATAAATATGCCTTAGAAAAGTTTTTTATTCGTTTAATGCTTCTAGGAAGCACCTCATTATGTTTTAAAATATTTAATCAAAATATTATGGTCCTGCTTGAATCGAGCAAACTTGGCTGCTCCAAGGTTTGGATGATAAGCTTTATGGAGATATTGCGTTTGTTGGAAAATAATGCATGTGCTAGTTGGCTTCATTTCCCATCATTCTTATTACATTGTAATAAGAATGATTATAATGTTCAAATTTGCATGTATATAATGATAATGAATTGAAAACACACATATTTGTCTTAATAATCTCATAAGATTCTCGTGATAATAATATTGAAGCATTCAAATATTTTCCAAATTCTCAGAATAGTTTTATGATTTTTCAAAGAAAATTATGATGCTTTTATTTTTGGCCTGGGTAATTGCAATATTATCTGCCTTCTATGTTGCTATCATGGTAGAAATGTTTGATTACTGATTCTTGGGATATAGTCTAAACTTCTCTTGAATGGAGCAGTATTTGTTTTCCATTTGACGAATATTCTTTGTAATTGTCTTTATGTGCTATTGTAAAGGAAAGGGGCTAGCAGTACAATGCTTTCGTGGTCCACTTCCTTCGGTTGACTATTTTCTGTATTTATATGAAAATTCTTTCCCATGAAGCATTGGTAGTGTTTTGTGTGACATTTGTGCGGTGATAAATGTGTTGAGTGATTCTTTAACTTTATAATGCTATGTTCAGTTTTTGATTATATTGATAGTTTATACCAGCACATAATTCATTTATATATACATGCTATATTAACCAAGTGAATAAAAATAATGAAGACGATCAGCATAAATTCATGCTGTCTGTACTTTGTGTTTTTTATAATATGGAGGAAAGATTCGCTAAAAATGTTTAACAAAGTTGTCAAGTAGAGTGTAAAAGGAAGATGTTTCTCTGTTTTTTTGCAATGAAGAAGACGCTACTGACTTTGGATAGAAAAAATTACCTGAAACTCTGTTAAAGAAATTTGAGTTAGTGAAGCAGATTTGTTACACTCTCTTATGAATATCAGAAATAATGTTGCTTACATTCTCTTATGAATAAAATAAATGTGTAGTGTATTGGAAATTGAAAAGATTTTTGGTTAGTTTGAAAAAAAAAATGTTGGTTTTCGTTCAGAAATACAAAAGCAAAGAAAAGTGCAATTTTCGAACTTTTTGTAGATTGAGTCCTTGTCCAGATGCAGCTATGAATCTCCATTCTGACATGCAACTTCTAAGGTCACTTGCTGGCTTCTTGCTTCTGTAATGTGGTGCTGTGACAGTTTTGCCTCATTTTAGTATGATCGCATGCTTTGTTCCTTAGGTATCTTGTGATGAAATATCCTTTTATCATATTTTCCATTCTTTACCTTGTTGCAGCCGGAATACCGTAGTTACACCTTCCCATTCGCAATATGCATTGTGTTGTCCGGCATTTATGAAGATGATTTGGACAATTCGGAGGATGTTATTTATACAGGGCAGGGAGGCAATGATTTATTGGGTCGAGACATCAGATTCAGGATCAGAAGATGGAACGTGGTAACTTGGCTTTAAAGGTTTTTTTCTTTCCTATGATATTGTCATGATTTGTTCAGGTACATTTCTGTAGGTCTTATAATTTTTCAACAATGATTAGTCGTTGTATTAATCATTTTCTTTTTGGGATATGCTTTAGCAGTGAGCACTCGGTTGTTTTTCAGTTGCATATAGAAGTTTTATTCTATTTTTCTTTCATTGCTCAAATAGGAGTGTAGCTCTTATTTGGCTATACTTAATTTAACTAAGCTGTTAGAAGCAATGTGTGTGGCTTTATTTTCAATATGAAAGTTTCATGGATATGCTCTCTCTCATTCTCTCACTCTCTCTTACAAAAACTTGTCTGGAAGCCAATTGTGTGGGAGAGTTAAGTTATATGATTTTTATAGTTATTTTTTTCCCTGATGTACTTATTTGAAAATTTTAGAATAGTGTTATTTTTTATCTTGTTCATCATACTAATGTTGAATTTGATAGTTTGATAATACTTGAAAAAGTTGTTGAATGTTTGATCACCTCAATCTCTCCTCTCATTGAATCTTTTTATTAGATTAATAAATAGTGTAGTTTTTAGTGAAATGTTAAACTACAGTTTGAAGTAAAATTTTGATGTCATGCGCTAAGGGTTATATAAGGCCAAGAAACTCAATAAAAATATCCTGACTTAAAGTTTGAGTACATGAATAAGCAAAGCTATGCATATTAGCAAAATCTCAAAAAAAATGTTAGGATTTTCATGCTCCATTTTGATCATTTTTTTTTTGAACTATGAGACATAACAGATGCGGATGTTCCGGTTTGTGCATAACTTTAAATCATTAAATCCTCCTATAGCTTTTATTGTACTTAGTAGAAAATTCATGTGTATCTGATGTTGTCTTCAATTTACTTTCTGTGAATATTTTATTATTTGCATGCATCTACAGCTTTGTATTAAACCTCTAAAATATAGAATAAAAATGTGGTCAATTGACTATGACCCCAGTTACTTCTTTCCCTCATCTTAGATAATAGTAAGCTTTGAAGTTGACAGGATATCAAAGTTTAATATGTGGTTCAATATACAAGAAAAAGAAATAAAAACATGTTGGCCTTTAAAACTATATGAGGATTTTTTATTATAAATATGTTTGCCATGAGTAGGTAACCATATCATTGCATTTTTGGTTGTGTGGTTTTGAAAACATTGTAGAAAATATTGTGAATTATGGACATGAAGGTTTTCAGTATTATACCTAAGCTCACATGTAGAGAATTTAATGTAAATGTTGTTTTCTGTCTAAATATTCAATGTTGTTCTGAGATGTTGAGCTTGTTCACTTTTGTTCATCGAATAGATCTTGATGTGATCAATAAATATGAGCACAGAATGACCTAATTCTATTTCTTAAATGACACCTCTAGTTTTTTTATTGTTGTGCATTTGATAGCTGACAAGCACTTTCAAATATATTCTTTTATACATAAAAATTATAAACTTTTTTATCCTGATGTTGACCCCTAGTAGGAACAAATTAGATGATTCAAATGCACTTGGAGTCATAGTTGTGATTTATCTCTTTGAGATATTTTTTGCCTTGAAGTCTGTTCTTGATGTTATGGAGGCATGAATTCTATTCATTGGGTTTGATAACCTCATTGAATGTAGGATTTTCCTTTAGAAATCGTTTCATCGCTTGATCTATGATTCCTTCGTTAGCCTGAGTATCCTGTACTATTTCAGTTCAAATATTTGTATGAGTCATTGAGTTTTCTTTTGGCTTGTTTTAAACTTCAATTGGTTTACTTGAGTCTCATTAGTGATAGTTGCACCAATCCCTTTTTATTGTGATAGTTGAGTAGGTTGCAACGCTAGAAATGCTTGCATAAATTGTGCAGTCTTTCTAGTGGATCATGTGTGTTTGTGTTGTAGCACGACATGATGAGGGGAATGGGGTATTCTTTGGAGTGGTGAAGTTTTTCCAGCGTAGCTTGCAAGATAAATTCTTTTTGGAGTCATTCTGTTCATATATATCATAATTAAGCAAAATAATATTAATGTAGTTCATTAATATAATATCATAATTATTCTTACTAATAGGTGATTTAGCATGAATTGATTTTATAATATCAAATAGTATTGAATACAAAATCGATAGCTTTGATACTACTATGTCACATCTTAGGTCCGTGAGGTGTAGACATCGACAACATTCGATGTGGTGAAAGAATAAAACAATTTATTTTATTGTTTCAAGAGGACAATTAATAGACAATTGATGCAAACATTCATAGATGTTAAAGCAAAGTGAATATTATTTTGTTTCATAAGGAGTTTGGAACTAGCAGATATTAAATGATATAAAATAATGAGCAATCAGTAATGAGAAAGAAGCTGAAAGGTATATCTACAAAATGCATATGTAACCAACCTAACAATAAAAATATAAATTAAACTTCCACGCTATATCAAAAATACTGAATACGTTATTAATGTTGAAATGTCTTCTCATGTGGCGAACGTCCTTAAAATTCATTAGTGGAATTTACTATATGAAAATTTTTAATAAATGAGTTTGATAAATCACCAGTAATTATGTATTTAAGCTTATATGACATAGAGAAAAGGGCACTAATAATGATAAACTAGCAGAGTAGTTATCAAGGCCATAACAATGTTGCATTTGTCAGAGAATGTTTTATTTACAAGAGATCTATGTTACAAGAATGCTTCTGATTTTATGCATAAATGAATGTAAGAACACATGTCTATGCCTCAATCATGTGCTGCACATCAAATAAAATTTTTTATGCTTATCCATTGGTTCATCTATCATTTGTCATTACCTAATAATATTTAAATTTATATATGCACGCACATACGAACACACACAGACACAGTGACACAAATACCATTAAATAAAGAAAAGTAAGCATCAATCTTATAAAAATTTAATTATTTTCTAAGAACCCATCGATTGGGCCAAGCATAATCAAAACGCTTTACTACAACATACATAGTATTATAATAACCATTTATATTTCACACATTGCATACAAGTGTTAAGTAGGAATGCTGTTATTAATATGATTAGTAGTATTTATAGATGAAAGCATGATTCATAGGAGTAATTGTTTGACATTTAAGTGAAATACCAAACAGAAAAACAAATATTACAAGTATAGAATTGTAGTTGAATGTAGCTTATGAAAGCAATAATTGTTGGTAAAATTATCTATTAAATTTTTGTTTTTAATTATGAACATAAAAATGGAATATATTGACATATGCAAAGTAATGAAATATCAATGGCACATCTAGCATTCATGTATAATATCTTAGAACTTATAATTTAATTCCCGTAATAAAAGTGCAAGTGTCCTTTTATAAATTAAAATTACTCTATTCCAATGAACAAAAAATAAAATAATTTTTTAGGGATTTTGCAAGCTACCTTTAGTGGGCCCTCAACTTGGGGCTCCTACATTGAATGGATATTATTGTCACTCAGCAAAGTATTGAATTATTGATTGAGTTAACAGCAATCAAAGTGATTCACATTATCATATGATCCAATCAAATATATTATTTTCTTTACAAAAAATTATTAGAGTATACTCTTTAGATTGTTAAACTAAAATTTTTGGTTACATTAACGACAAATTAATAGTAAATGCCTAAGCCTAACCTAACGGAACATCAACTTGAATTTCAATTTTTTTTAATAATTAAGCCAAGAAAATCTAAACTTAATGGTGATTGAGAACCTAACACTCTAATCCCAAATGAGGATAATAACTTTAGTAGCATAAGTCAAGGAAATAGAAGCACGGTGGTAAATTTATAATGATCTGAGAATTAAATTTTATTAGGTTGATGCGATATGAAGAAAGTTTGATTTGCTATGGAAAATCGGAGTACTTGAAACTATAAGAGCAGATGTAGTTAGAGGAAGAGATAAAAGAGGGCTGACTACTCATCTAGGGGGTTCGATTGGTACAAACATAGTGAGAATGGTGTATGGTGGCTGAAGAGAATGAGGTCGCTTGGGGGACGCAAAATTTTTGGCATGAAATTGTTGTTGGCAGAGGATTGTGTATGTGATTTCAGTCGGAGTCGGGTTGGAGGGCTTGGACAGCTCATGTGATGAGTTATCGATTTGTTTTTTTTGTTTTTTTTGTTTTGGTTCGGTTCACACGATCTAGTTTGCTGCACTAATATCTTTTTCAATTAAAGAATGCACAACCAGAGAAGGTTCATAGATCACCGATCAGCTAATATCTGGTTTCAATCTACAAAAAAAAAGGAAGTTAGAAAGGAAGCCCTAGCGGCTTTAGGATCAGACTCATGAAAACCTCATCTTCGCTGAGGACCCAGTAGAAACGCTCTTGAATTTCACTTTTTTCTTAGTCGGTAACCTGGTTAGTAAAATCATAATATATGTTGGTGTTAAATGTATTTGACTAGATTGTTTGCCACTGTTACCTCTGATTCATAGGAAATGTTGTTAAAATGGGGTGTGATGGATAAGTTGTGTGATTTGTGGAAGCGAGGAGATGCATGGGTATAGGAGCTAAGGGGCGTGATGCGATATGTACTCGGTTATGAGCAAGTTTGAGTGGGTAGGTTTTTTGTTTTTTTTTACTATTTGTTGTTTGAAATAGTCCGGCAAATCCTTTTAATTTTCATTTTGACCAAAAGTTGTTGCATCCTGCTGATGAAATAGCTTCAAGTAGTATAATAGGTCAAGTAGTATAATAGGTCATGTTGGAGGACAACACTCTAACAACTATACTTATACTCATATTACAAACATTAAAATAATAAAATAAAAAGGACCTATGGTTAAGCTTGGACTAGATTGAGTTATGAAGCCTTGGACTGGGTGGTTCCACATAGAGGTGGGGTCGGGTTGTAAAGGCATTCCCAAGTCAGGTTGGTTATTTTTTGTTTAATCCAGAGTCCATGTTACTTGGCCTTATACATTCTCTCTCTTTCAGTAATTGTTGTTTTCCTCGCCAAGTGACATTCTTCACCCGTTACTAGCAGTTATTATACAGCCCTTGATGATTGTCCATTGTAATCTTTTTATTCCTTGGATGCTTCTAAAATCCAAGTGGCGTTTTCAATTCAATCATAACCATCCTCTCCTTAGAGGAATGGTTTGGATGGTTTTTATTGTGTTAACATTTGATGATCTTTTATTTAGTCACTTTTATGGTTATCTATGAGTCTTCTTTTGGCAACTCAATTTTTGTTTCTTATAAATTTTGATAATTTTTTCTTCTACTAATAAGGCATTAAAATGATACCAATTTTCAGTGACTCTCTTAATTGCTAAAACTATATCGATACTTGGTACTATTAACAAGGTTGCAGACAAGGTTTCTCAATGGGCTTGTTTTCTTATCCCGTCTATTTTTTTCTTTATTTTAATCCAATGTGTTTATTTACTTCATTTATTATATTGATTAAAAATTTAAATTATAAATAAAATTATTATAATAAATTTTTAATTTTAGCTCTTTATAACAACAACAACAACAACAAGCCTTAATCCCACTAGGTGGTAAATTTCTGAATTCTTCATCTCCATTGTGTCTATTATGTATTGTCATTTAATTCAAGTATACTAAGATCATTTTTTATACATCTTAACCAAGTCTTTTTAGGTCTACCTCTACCTTTCTTAACATAAGGTAAATCTGCATCTACTCTCTAATGGTCATTGACGGTAGGCTTTATGTGGCCAAACCATCTAAGCGACTCTCCCAATCTTATATACCTTTGGAGCTACTCCAACTTTTTCCAACATACTCATTTTGCATTCTATCTCTAGAGTAAAGCCACTCATCCACGAGCATCCTCATCTCTCTGTAACACTTAGTCTTATGCTTCTCTTTTATTGGCCAACATTACGCATAAGTCATTGGGTCTTACCATCATCTTATAAAATTTTCCCTTAAGTTTAAGTGGAACTTTTATCACATAATAGGCGGATGCATTCCTACTTCAACCATCCAACTTGAATTCTACTAATAACATCTCCATCTATTTCACCATCATTTTGGACAATAGAGCCTAAATATCGAATCGCCACTCTTATTAATGACTTGATCACCTAAAGTCACAACTATCACTAAAACTTCTACAACTAAAATTACACTCCATATATTCGGTTTTAGATCTACTTAAATGAAAACCTTTAGACTCTAAAGTTGACCTCCATAATTCAAGTTTACGTTGGACTCTCTCTAGTCTTATCAAGAAGAATGTTATCGACAAAAGCATACACCAAGGTACATCTTCTTGTAAATGCCTCGTAAGAACATCCATAACTAAAGTAAAAGATAAGGGCTTAATGTTGATCCTTGATGTAATCCAAGCGAAATAGGAAAATATTTTGTCAATTCTCCTTGTGTTTGGACACAAGTAACGACTAGTATACATATCCTTAATGACTTGAATATAAAATATTAACTCCTTTACATTTAGAACTCTCAAAGAACATCTCTTGAGACTTTATCATAAGCTTTCTCTAAATCAATAAATATCATATGTTGATCCTTCTTACTTTCTCATGCTTCTCCATCAAACCTCTTAACAAATGTATAACATCATAATAGATCTACGGCATGAAACCCGATTGTGAGAAACTTACGTATCATCGTAACTTGTCTTTCGATTACTCTCTCCCATAATTTTAATGTATGGCACATTAACTTAATTCCTCATAATTTGCACACTCTTGTGCATCACCTTTATTCTTAAATATAGGAATCAACAAACTCTTTCTTCACTCATCGACATCTTTTAGTCTTTAAAATAATATTAAAAGATTTGTAAGCGAAATTCCTTGATCTCCTAATCATTTCACATCTCTTGGAATATTATCAGGTCATCTTGCTTTTCATTTCATTTTCTTTAAAGCTTCACTAACTTGATTTCTTATCACGATAAAATGAAATTCTACTTTGTTTAGGGTATTAAGGTTCTTAAAATCAATCTTTCGATCCTTCATTGAAAAGTTTATCAAAATATCATCCACTATTTTCAATATCTTTTTTTAAGAAAAGCACTTTATTATTTTCATCCTTAATCACTGACTATATCTTTCTTCTATCTCTTTGGTTTATAACTTATACATACATCTTTCACCTTCTTTGGTATAATCTATTGTATAAATCACTAAAGTTAAATTTTTTTATGGATATTACTTTCTTAGAATCTCTACGACTTTATATTTTCCCCAATTTTTGAGTTTTATATCTAAACCAAGTTTATAATAATGTTTCTTCTTTCTCTTTTCTTTTCATTTCATACAACTTGTTTTTATTAAGAAGCTTTTCTTTTGATTCAAAGCTCTTTCTTTTCTTAATTTACGATATTTTTTAGCATGCGTTAAACTTTATGAACATCCCAATTTTTGTAGTTTCTTTCTTAAAATATTTTTATTTGAGTTCTTTAAATAAATCTAACGATAATTTAGTTTATTTTTTTCTTATAACCTTTCATCTTAAAATCTAAACTAATAATTCGATGTTGGTCTTAAAATATCACTTGGAATGACCTACAATCTTTACAATCTAAGCGATCTATTTTTTCGAGAAAATAATCAATCGTGTTTTCTTAGATCCATTTTATAAGTAATAATATGTTCATCTCTTTTCTTAAATAAAATATTTCTATTCTGAAATCGTAAAATTTAAAAAATCTAATATAGTCTCTACCTTTAATTCATCCAAATCCATGTAGTATGAATCTTTAAAATCTTACAGTATAGGCACTTATAACATTTGATAATCTTAGTATCATGATAATCTTTAAAATTTATAATTCTATCTCCATCTATTAATCTTATAACGTTATCTTTCGGACTTTTATCATAATCACACCAGATTTTAGTTCGACTTTTACGAATATTACGGTTTAAAACCTAAACTATCTCTCTGGCCTTCTCACCAACCCATTTAGTTTCTTGAACACATAAAATATTTATCTTTCATGAACCATAATATCTATTAATTCCATTAATTTACGCGTAAGTCATATTCAAGATTAACCTAATTAGTTTCATGGACTAACTTCTTTGCCGCGTCAGTAATGTGGGAACTGCTTATTTAACACTGGCGTAGATCGGCGACTTTTGCACATTTTTTATTCAAGCCATCTGGTAGCGTCTTCAGGGCATACAGCATTAATGATTTAAAGTTCATGATTATATTTCGACAAATTTCTATTTGTTGTCGACTACTATGACCCTCCACTTTTTGCATCCGGACTTGGGCCGACAAAGGTAGTGTTAATTTTAGCTCTTTAGAATGAAAAAAATTAAATTTAGGTGCTGTTTGGTTGCCTGTATTTAGAGAGTAAAGTAAGCGAATCACGATGTAAAGGAATCTGATGTATTTGGATTACTTTAAGAAATTTTGTTTGGTTTGTATTTGGAATCATTGTAAAGAATCGATGTAAAGAATTGATATAAAGGATACTTTATAGTTGTTTGGTTGAGCTTTATAAATTCATGACTTTGCATTTTTTGTTTGGTTGTGAAAATGTAATGTAAATTAAATTGAAGGTTTGGACGTGTGCGGCGGTATGCATCGGCCGTCAGAAGGCCACAATGCTGGTTCGCCAGATCACTTTATTGGCAGTGTATTTGAATTACCAGATTGGGTGAATTCCAAACACAAAACCTGGTTTTCTGTGTATTTGAATTTAATTTTACTCTTGAACCAATCGCTGAATGTGCAGATTTGAATGCAAAGATTCCAATGCACGCTACCAAACAATCCCTAACTTGTTTGGTTGAAAACTCTATAAATACATGAATTTCTTTTTTCTTGTTTGGCAAAATAAATCTAATGTAAAGTATTTTTGAGATTATCGGTGATGCATCACGACCGGCGGAGGTTACCGCCATCGGGGACCGCTGATGGGGCGGGTGTTGCAATCGACGGCGGGTGACGAGCGGAAAACACTTTACACTATTATTGTTTTGAATTACCAAATAATTTCAAATACACCCAAAATGACCATTCTAGTGCATTTCAAATACACTACAAATGCATTGAAATTTTACTTTGCACCATACCAAACACTTAAAAAATTAAATTTCTTACATTTGGTTTACTTTACACCCTAAATGTAGGCAACCAAATAGCTCCTTAGTGTATTATCTTATAAAGAAATCAAATTAACTTAGTAAAAAATAAAATTATGTATTAGTAAACATCAACTAACCTTTAAATCTGTATATTGTTTGGTCATGTCCAATGATTGTGGCTATATTTATAGTGGATGTGTAAACAAAATTTGTAGGAAAATTGAAATTCTTAAAAAAATTTTACAGATAATTTATATATTTCAAAATTACCCTTATTTTAAAATTTTTCCCTAAATTTTCATTGATGTGGGTTGTGCAATTTATTTGGTTCCGATGAAGGTAATTGGGGGGACTAATTTGTTCTTTTAAAATAGTTAAATGATCATTTTGCTTCTTTTCTCTTTTACAAATTTAATCATTAATTATGTGCTTTGTTACGATGCTTCTTATCTTGAAGGACTACAATATGTTGCATATGTCCTCTTGGTTCTATTTTGTTTGTTGCTTCTCTTGTTTAAACTGTTGATCAGGGATATACATTATAATGCTAAATTTATGGTTAGGTGTTAAGATACCTGAGATAAAAAGGCTGAGCTAAAGTGAAAGTACTATGATGAATGTTTTGTATTTTTTTTTAACGGTAAATTCTTATATATTGCAAGTTGTTGAGTCTGTCGGCTTATATAGCTTAAGGGGGTAAATCGTTTTGCTTGTCTTTGTCACGCTCCGTTACGACATCCTGCAACCAATGAAAGCAGGATGCAGTAGAGTTGCTTCTTTCTTGCCTCACGCTCTTATTCCCGACACTCGCTTGCAAGAAGAAACCGAGAGATTGATAGGATGGGGCGAAAAAGAGAAGAAATGGATTTCTCATACTTAGTTTTAATACCATTTATTTTTTCTATGTTATATCGCAGCCGTTTATCACGTCCAAATTGGGTTGCTTTCGGTGATTAGTGGAAATTGCTTTAGTAATACTTAGGGGAATGATGAAAATTAATTAAGAATTTTACTTATAAACTCTAATTTTACTTTGCTTATTAATATTTGTTAATAAATGTATATATAATTTAATTTAATTCGTATTTTTTATTGTATGTCATAATTGTTTTGAAATTACCTAATCTTCGTGGCATTACACTCCTGGCCTGGACTTACACACATCGCTGTGGGATGTATTGTTTATTAGCTCATTGAAGTGTCACACAAAGCTACCCAGCTTGCATGTTGCTATTTTTCGTAGCATTATTTCAAATTAATCTGAGCTTCTGACTTTCCATGCTGCAGGACGGATTTGGTTGTCAGATTTAGTTGGGTGAACTTGTTCTTGTGTAGGGTTTTTTTTTTTCTTCCATTGTCATTGTATTTTGTTTTATTTTCTGTTCCAGCTTCTTTTCCTTTTTATCTTGATTCCTTGCCTATCTGTAGTTCTGACTTCTCTATTACACTGGTTTCCATAATATTTCCAACTAAAATCAATTTTAATTATTTCTTGGCATTGTTGCGTGCCATAAGAAGAAAATTTCTTATTGTTATAGCTTCATTGACTTCAATTTGTTAAAATATAATGATTTATTCTGTTGTATTGTTGAATGCAGTGTTTTCCAGCGTTTGAAATATTTTGCTGACCGTTATCTATTATTTCTGATGTACTTCTTTACTCTGCAGAACAGTTTGACTTGTGGTGTTCCTGTAAGAGTTATTCGTGGACATGAATCGGCCAACAGTTACTGTGGAAAAGTTTATACCTATGATGGGTTATACAAAGTAAATATCGACAGGAATTGCTATTTTGTTTCGAAACATACAGGCTTTTAGATTTTTTTTTTCATGCGTTGAATTGTTGCCTAGTGTTTTTTCTATTTTTTAGCATTTGTTTCCTTTGCTTGCTGAATGATTAGAAATGTGCATCACTCCGATAGTTTTTGATCATTTCTATGGTTATTTTTTCATTTGTTCGACTACAAAGCTTGTTATAAATTTCAAAGTTAATTTACATAATATCTAGCCTATCATAACATATATTTCAAATTGTCATGGTGTATTTCAAATCATCAAACAAATCAATAACATTGCTTACAGTCAAACCTACTCAACAACCTTGTTGTTCGAGGTTGATGTCACCTGTTGTGCATGATTGCTTTTTTCATCATAGTGTGTGCCAGCAAGATTTCTTTGTGGTAAATAATTATTATCAAATTGGTACTACCAACTTATTGGAGGATGGTCCTTGAACCTTAGCCCCCCTCAAAATATTGTTATATCCAAAAAGTAGTCTCTGCTCCACTTTTGAGTGTTTGCCGTCTTGGCAGTGATTTTGGGATCCAAGATAGCCGCAAAGTGTCAAGTGGGAAATTTGGATGTTGATAGGTTGTAATGAGGAACCTGAATTGATGAAGTTTGGATGAGTTAAGGGTTGTTGTTTTTGGACTGCAGTTGTGGGGTGAGGGGCTGACAATGTTTGGGATAATGTATAACATCTGTAGACAATCAAAATACAACAACATTGTATAATAAAATAGAAGGGTACAGAGCTTTAATCGGAAGACAAATAACGGATCACTCTCCAAATAAAAAACATCAAATCAGAAGTCTCATGCAGCATGTTTAAAAGAAATATGTGTACTTGATGAAACAAATAGCCAATTTCTTACCTAGCTTACTGAATTGAGGTCCTGAGGTGTCAAGTAATTCACTATGGTGGCAGCAAGGTGGACCAGGCTAGGCATCCCTTTTGCTATTCTGCCCTATATACACGCCCATGTCACTTCCTAATTGTTGTTTTGTTGTTTGTATTCCTCTTGTTCTACCTTTTATTGTTTCAATAGATATGGTTGTTGTGGTTGTTGGTTCTTGAAAAGTTAATTTCCATATACTTATTTTGATATTGAAGTTGTTGATAATTCAAGTCCTCTTCAATTTTGTGTTGTCCTGCTACTCTCCACTTGGTTCAATTTTTAGTTATCTTAAACCAATCTTTCTTGTTTTTATTTTGTTGACCTATAACTATGCGTCATTTAAACTTAAATAAATGACAGAGTTTAACACCCCCCTAATCGCGATCGAAATCCATTAAATTTAATTCAATTTGAAAATTCGACTTCATAATGCGTCGAAAGCATCAAAATTAATTAAATAGAAAATATCGAATCAATTAATGATCGATCCAAAAATTAAAATTATTTTTTTTAATGAAAATATATATCAAAGTCGAAGCCTCGACGATGTCAAACGACCTCGATGAAATTGATCGAAATGTCGAGACCTAAACGACGCCTTCGCGATTGATTGAAAGTGTGTATGAACATCAAATTTGAATGCGCGCTTTAATTTAACTTCACTAGCCGCCGACTTTGCTAAACTTCATCTTAAATTGACCGGTGTTGCACAATAAATACCTAAAATTGACACCCATATTGCTAGGGTTTATTATTAGGATGATTCGTTAAAATTTATGTGATTAGGGCTAATTATCTTAATTATTAAATTGGTTTGCAATTAGCCTAATCTCTTAATCCCCTACCTAACCCGCCGCTCGTTCAGCCAATCAGAAGAGGCGGTCGGCTTTAAAGATCGAATGGAGGGTTATCCCGCTCATTCTCATTTCACCATTCTCGCTGAAAGCTCACTAGATTTCTTTGATCCTCTCTCTCTCTCTCTTCGCTCTGAAGCTCTTGAAGTGATTCTCCCTCTCTGTTCTCTGCTGGCGATCCCTCTGTTCCTCATCTACAAGCTCTAGTAGTGATTTTCCCTCTATGGTTCTCGCAGCAAGAAGACTCTCGTATGATTTTCTCCCTCGACTCCGTCCTTCAGAGCCCCAGTGAGCCGAGTGTGGATCGACCAAGCTTCAACTAACTCTTCCTCTTCCTTTCCCTGCAATTGAAGTTCCAGTTGTTTCTATTCAACCTCTTCCTTTTCTTGCTTTGCGGGTTATCTAGGTTTTACCTAAAGGAAGTGATGAGTATATAACGATTTCATGTTGATTTCGAATTGCTTTTGGATTGCTGAAATCAATTGCTTTGGTTGTATGCTTTGAAGATCTCTTTGCCCATCCCAGAAGTTGGTCTTTTGAGAAGGAATGCAGTTATACTTTCGTCGCTATAGCTATTTTCTCTTCCTAACTGGTTTGCAGACATTGACATTGACGGAGATGTGAAAATGGCTCTATTTGTTGATGACATAAACACAAATCCCTTCTGTTTCCATTTGTATTCTATGAATGTATGTGAGGGGTTTCCTTCCGTTTCGGATTCTTTTCCTGATTTGCAAAAGTATGAAATTAAGGTGTTTGATTTATCCCACAAGCTTTCGCTTGTTTTCTCCTCCCGGCCGAGGAGCTCATCCTCTTTGTTTGCCTCCTTTCTCTCTCATCCATCCATTCCACTTGTTAGGCTAACCGAGGGATGAGCATGCATGCTGTTTTGCTTTATCCCTGCTTTCTCCTCCTTCATTCTGTCTTTCCTATAGAGGAGAGGTTCTATTGGCGATCTTTCCTAGTAAAGCTAGGAGCTGAAAATTTGAAACTCTTCTTATATGATATCACAATTATATGTTTGTTGTCCATGAGTATTTGGAGGTTGGAATCTTGCAAGAGACATTGTTCTATGCCTTTTTCTTGCTCTTGAATTATGGGAGTAAGTTGTGATAATGAAATCCTAGTTTCATAAGCTTACATGACTTCATCTTTGAACGATCACTTTGGTCATTAATATGTGATGTATGTTTCTTTCTCTTGATTTGAGGAAGAATGAAAAGAAAGCAAGTTTATTTTTGAAGTATGATTTATATTGATTTCCTTTCTATTGCATCTTTTATCTTGCATACATATGAAAATGTTGAGAATTGAAGATATAAGATATGCAAAGTTTTAGTTTTCTTTATGATTACTGTCAGCAAAAGATGAAATATATGCATATCTCTTGACCTTTAATTGTTATGTTACTTGTGGGCTTTAAGAAAGATATGTCCTCTTTTATATTCAAAATGAGAAGAATGGAAGTGTACTTACATGTGATTAAAAGCTTATGTTACAGCTTGCTATTTGAATGTTTCAAAGGCAAAATTTAGGTGAAATAGTGATGAAAATGCAATGCTAAAATGCCGTCTTGTTTAAGTATATATGCAAATATGTTCATATGCAAATGCAATGAAATGATAGATCTACCATCTCCAACATGGTAGGAATTACGCTTATCAAAATTTCTACGGGTCTCGACATCCACCCATGTACGCCTTTCTTGATTGGTAGGGCCATTGCAACCCCACACATGTGGGGGGAGAGCCGGAAGGTTGTTGTAAATTTTGATTATTATGCTCTTAATTAAATATACATGCAAGTAACTTCTTCTTTTTATTATGCAAATGCAAGCTTTAAATACAATTATTTACCATGTTCTTCCAACATGGTAAACTATTAAAAGCTTATCAAAGCCACATGATCACGACACCACGCACGCCTTCTTAAGCGCTACTCATTCCTCATGGAGGCCGGAGGTCTTGTAAACTTGATAAGCACGAGAGAAGGATGTAAAATTCATCGTTATCGCAATATTAACGGAAAATTGTCATATTATGCTTATCCATGCACGCCTTTCTGGCGTGTAAATAAATTTTCTACCGGTGTAAATGACACACCATGCACGCTCTTCGACGTATGGAAGGCCTCCCCAAAGCACCACGCTGGACGACGAGGAGGTCAAATTTCAAAAAAAAGGGTGAAATGTCATATATAAATGCTTATACTTTATATACATGGAATGCAAATTTATTTATGCTATAGATTCGCTCACATTGTTCCAACGATGAGAAACCTATGATAAGACTGCTCATATTGTTCCAACGTGGTGGAAATCTGTTATATTGCTCACGTTGTTCCAATAAAAATGTCACACAGAACCCATGACCTTCGCGTGGCAAATAAATTACCGAGGTGTCTCACGACACTACCATGCACGCCTTCTCGTGGTGGAAGGCCTAGTGCGCTCTATATGGATGACGATTGTCAAAATTTCGATAAATAAAATGTGAAATGTCAAAGTATTTGAAAAAAAGAAAGTACTATGATTATTCATGCTTAAATTTCATCATACTATATGACAATAAGATGCTTACCTACGCTATGCATTTTATCTCAATCTTCATAACATATGACTAGGTGTGCGAAGTCGGTTTGAAACGAAAACCAAACCGAACCGATGTTATTTGGTCTATTTGTTCGGTTTAAATCTCTGGTTGTAAATGCCTAGATTCTTTGATTTTGGTCTGCTTTTTTTTTTTTAAGATTGATAAGTTTAATAATAATAATAAACCAAAATTAGTTAAAAAGTCAAATATAAATATGTAATTTTGATTATAAGTACTTAATTATTTATTTATGATTTCTACTTGAGTAAGAAATTTTAATATATAAAATTTATTATATTGTTTTAATTAATTAGTTTATTAAAAAATATTTTTATTTTTATTTTTATATGCTATTCGCTTTAATCAAAATCAATAAACCAATTATAATTCTTTGGTTAGTTCTATTTTATATGTTATTTGATTTATTATTTTAAATTATTTAGTTTGGTTTGTTCGGTTTAACAAAAAATTCAACCAAACCGACCGAACCGACCGAATGCTCACCTCTACATATGACAATTACTCATTTAAAATTCAAATTCATTTTACCTAAGTGGTGATTATGCCATATGAATGGGTGAAATGAAAATGTGACACTCAATACATGGAAAGATACATGCATTATATATCATTTAAATAAAATGGCAGGCTTCATGCTAAAATGCTTAAGAAATGATGTGATATTTAAAGTTATCTCATTCTATTCCCAATGTCTCTAATATGCAAGTTAAATGAAATCTAAATCTTATGATGCAATGTTCTTTTTGTTAACCATTTGATTCATGCAAATACTAATCAAATTCATACTCTATAAAATGACGCTGATTTGTTAAGACATGCTGATCTATGATAAGTGGTTTAAAGAACCAATCATATATCATTTAACAATCACTTAGAGAATGCTGCATTTACATTTTATAAGAACAAACTCTTACTGAGACAAGTAAATAAAAGATTCAATGCATATCTAATATAAATCTAATTCATGATGACAAATGGTAGAGTCAACTCGTCTTATACCTCTTATGTAACGTAATCATTTGATCTATGATAAACATTTGAAATTCAAATTCATATTCGTAATGCATCTATATCCCGATTTACAATGTTAGGTATCAAAGCCTATGCTTATAATTCGACATCTATGCCATGTCAAACATCGAAACTCCAACATAGACATTCTAATGTCCATAAATGCTATCTTCCCTGTTTGGTCTTAGGACCGGGTCCGGGTTAACAAAACCTAAAAATTCAATGATGCTATCAAATCTTAGTTAATTTGCCAAATGTGACTAAGGATAAATATATCATCATCATAATGTATCCTCTCAAATTCAAGGTCATAAGAAAAGTCTCAAACCCGATCCTCTAAGATAATCTATACTGACAAGGTTTGAGAACGATAGATCTTGAAATAATTAATCTAGATCCCATCCTCGTAGTAATCGAGTCATTGTGGTCATCTATCCCTTGGTTCTTCTGACCCTGCAACAAAAACCCAAAATGCCATATACAAAACCTAAACTGAAATCAACATACATTTCAACTACATTTAATGTCCGCATAACATTTTAAAAGAATATATGTATTTGTAATCATCATTTACAAAAGAATATATAATCATAACCAACATTAATATATACAAATTAATAATATAAAACATATATAAATTCAAATTGACATTAGTTTCAAATGAAATCCAAAGTCATCCTCTATGTTCAAACTAGAGCGTTTGAAGATTATACTTTCGAGATAATGAATTTAACCATCCTGTGTAAAAAACTGTAGAAAACGAGGCCTATCAATCGATATTAACCCTGTGATCGGTATGTAATTATAATTAAAATCTCAATGATAAAATGATCATGCATTCAAATCTAAATCAATCGAAATGATCAAAATTCAAAGAAAATAACACAAAAAAAAAATAAAAAATGAAATTAATTATTTAAAATAAAACTAAAAAATAAATAAATAAAATAAATTCGCCCCTCCGCAATTGTTTGTCTTTGGGTGACAAATTAAGAAAATTTTTGCTCACAATGAGCCAATGTTAAATTAAATACATAACTACCTTCACACTCAAATATTTCTAAAGGAAGGATGTACTGTCCTCTGTCCGCGTGATTTTGCCATATACCATATAAATGGCGGCACGACTGAGCCCTCTGACTTTGCCGCTGGTATGACACCACTAATTGCCACGGCCAGTCAGAGCGTTCTAACGGTTTTGCTCTTTCGAAATGGAAATGTAGAATGTATTTCGGCAAAAGTCATGTAAGGTTGACTTATATCATTCCTCTGACAAACTCCACCCCAGTCTACTGATACCCTTGACGACGAATCATGTGTTCCGACAGCGATTCTTCACGTGCACTACTCCTCCGACTAGTGGACAGGACCACAACAACCCGGACGACGGAACCATCGATCTAAGGCCATCGCTCCCCACAAAAGTTTTAAATTAAAATAATAAATTTCATAAGTTCTAAACTCCGCCATCGCAATTATATACTGCTTTTAACGATTCTATCACTCAAATTTTAATCGAAAGTTCTCTCAAGACGGAGTGTATTTAACTATAGTGCTCTATAGAAACCAAACCATATATAAAGTTCTCACTAAATGAGAACGAAATCTGGTAGTGCCTTATCTACTATTCATCTCAAAATTATCACTGACACTTAAACAACTCTTTTCTTTTTCGAAAGAGGTCAGTGGCGAATTTTCGGATCCTATATATTTATGTGAGTAAAATCTATCTGCATTCATTCAGTCTCCATCCACTCCATCTTTATCAATGTTTCATCAATACATTAGATTACGATGCCTTGAAATTGAGAGTATTATTTGCTCACCTACAGTTGTCTTCTGCTTTCTTTATTCACCACAAGCCACCTCAATGATCTATAGGTTTATTATTTCCTGTTCATTAACCTATAGACTATTATAGTTAATCTATACACTTTTGAAAGTATTGTTTGCTGATTTTATATGTTTATTACTTAGGTCTTCTAAGATTCTATAAATGATATGTAAATGTTTAAAATACTCAACCATTTTTTTATTGTTCACTAGAAATAGATTTGGTACAGATGTGTTACAAAAGGTGCCAGCACTAACAAAAGGCGGTATATCCTCCAAAATAAAAGGAAAACGTGTATGGGGTTCATTTACATATCTCAAAACAAATTCACTATCTAGAGCTAACTGATGACAATATAATGCGGCCTTAATTTATAATTATTTTATGTTTATGTACATCTTAATGTATATTTTTAAATTTTTTGTACCATATTTAAAACGATGCATGTTGTGCGATGCATAGTGGTCTGGCTGGTCATTGACTAAACAGTCTGGATTTGGTTTATTTCTTTTTCATATTATCCTTCTCCTGTTTCTTAATATTCTTGTCCCACTGTTGGTTTAATGACATTTATTGTCGCACTTCTGTTTTTCTGCATTTAATCTACACTAGATGGCCAAATTTAATTTTTGGCTCTTTGCATTTTCTTTTCCTCAGATCTTAATGATTCTCTTCGCTGTTGTTGTAATGACTGATGTTGGCTTTGTAACTTGATGCCTAATGAGTGTTTTTGTTGCTTTATCCGTTATTTTTGCAGGTCATCAAGTATTGGGCTGAGAAAGGTGTATCGGGTTTCACAGTTTTTAAATACCGCCTTACCCGGCTGGAAGGGCAACCAACCCTGACTACCAATCAGGTTTTGAATAGTAATTTTTGTTTTAACCGTTATACGCTGACCAAATTAACTGCTTAACTGGTAATTTTTTTATTGCTGTCTTCAGCAGCATGATTTTTACCTAGTTCCATCTTAAATATTTTTTTCCTGATTGTTTATTCATCTGATCTGTCCCTGTTATTTTTATGTTATGACTCTTGGTAAGACCTAATATTAGGGCCTTCTGTTCACTCTAATATGTAATCCTTTCTATGGCAGAAATTCAAACCTTTTTGCAGTGGCAAAAAAATTATTCTTGGTTACCTACTGATATCAGTAGTTGTAACCCTACATTATTTTCAATATAAATCTTTTTGTAAATTCGTAATTTTATAATTTTTCCTAGCTTATTAATTAATGAGAACTGATTGATTATCTTTTTTGCTATTTAATGGCGAGAATGACCAAGTTTCTTCAATTATTCTCCCTGTAGGCTTTTTCATTGTTTCTGCAAAGACAAATTTTAGCCTAATTTGTTTTATAATTATTGTTCACCGGATAGATTTTTGCTTGGATAGGTTTTGGATGATTAACTTCAGCTTTTTCCTATCCAATCATCCGTACCTTGGTAGCCATTGACATGGATCTTGGACAACGGTTCTAAACTATTTTGTTTTCTTTTTGCAATGATACATTTCAAAAATTACATGGGTGGGAGGAAAATTCAAAGGACCAAAAATTTGCTATGGTGCTTACTGAGCGGTCAATATTATTGGCATCTATCTCAATGATTTAGCGTCTTATTTGAATTTCTTTGTGAAGATTTGTTTGAGTAGTTGGGACATCATGAGGGAGGATAAGGCATATAATAGACGTTCGATACAAAATAGATCACTTTGAAAATGGAGGTGGAGGTACTTTCCATTACATTTAAAATAGTAAGAAAAATGTCATAATCTTTTGCTAGGTTATAAAATTTCAAGGCTAAATTTTAGAAAATATTTTTTGAGCACTATATAATCAAAATTTCAATACAAACATAATGGTAATTTAATTTCGCATGTTTGGATAAAACATGAATTGATTTCACATTTTCTGGAAAATTTGTGTTTTTATGACTCTTAATTTTTACCCTTAATATTTATTCAATTAATTATTTTTATATTTATAATTTTAATCTTTAATTATTATTTAACTTATGATTATTAATAGATTTGAATTTAATTTTCATGTCCTTGAGTTAGCTAAAATTATTAATTTATTATCGTTGTTGTAGAAATATTATAATTTATATTTCGATTCTAAATTTTGTAATTAAAGAATTTGTATATTATTTATTTAAAATTTTAATTTAAAGTAAGTTGTAATATATTTTTGACAAAATTAAATCTACAAAATTTGTATATTGAAAATGACTAAGAATAAGGTTATGAAAATGATATAATGAAAAATTATTTATTATATGATGAATAACAAAATAATACATTTAAATATTTTATTTGGATAAATGATATTTAGTATGATGCTAATTTTATTGTTTAAAATTATTTCAGATTTTAAAAGTTATGTTGATTTGTAAGTTAGGTGATCTTTATTATTTTTTTTTATCGAATGTAAAAAAGGATTACATATGATTTTGGTAAAAAAAATTAAAGCTTATCTATATTTAGAAATCATATGATAATTATTTATTTTAAGATTTAGATTCAAATCTAAGTTATAAAATATTTATTAAAGGAAAGATAATTATAAAGTTGTTGAATAAAAAAATTATTATCAAATTATTGAAAATTAAATTATCTTAATTATTTTACTGACTAGAAAGTCAAATTATAGTTGTTTCAATAATAAAAAATGGAAATTATGAAATGTCTTAGTTCGGAATAATTAACTGTATAAACAGTAATTAAACAATTAATCAACAAATAAAAATGTGAATTGATTTTACGTTTTTATGGAGATGTGATTTGATTGGTATGATTTCCATGCATTGTATATGCTTTTGTGTTTAGAACATTATTCTTATTCCTCTTATAAATTGTGGTATCTGTTTTAAATAAATTATAAAAATGTGGATTCCCATCTTTAGATTTGCTTATTCTATTCTTCATCTTATTGAATTTTAAACATTGTTATGTCAATCAAAATGAGTAGTAGAGGATTTATGCTCTCTAAAATTGCATGAATTCCTTGGCATCTAAACATACTATCAAGGGTTTTATATTAATATGGTTGTACGAAAGAAAGGATAAGTAGAAAATTTTGGTTATTGTTTACATTATTAGATTCCTTGGCATCCCATGTTTGAGTTGCTTGCTTTTGCTTGTGTTCTCAATTAATTGAATATCATCTTTGATTCCAGAGAAGATAATCTCCATCTATGTAAAAATTTGTTCTCAAAATTTAGAACATCACAATCGAAGTTATTTTTTCATATAAGTTTCTTTCACCCACATTTCTTCTCACTACATTAATGGTTTCTCAAAACTCAGACTTGCAATATCTTTGGGTTTTTAATTTGGTTCACATGGTGTTAATATTTTTTATGGCTTTTCTGTATAAGTAATATTATGTTTTATTTCTATATATTGTGTTTGAATTTAGATTTGAATCCTCTTATAGATACCTTGAAATAAATGAAATATGGGTAAGGCAATTTGGAATGTACGTTCTTGATATTTTTATGCTTCTACATCTCCTAGCTTTAACTTTCTTGTTTTGCCAAATTTGGTCGCAGCCTTCAAGTAGCTGAGCGGGATAAACTCATCGAATTCTAGTGATTGGTATTTAGAGTCATTGTACTTCTTTTATATGTCTTGCATAACTCTTAGTTTCACATATATTTTTAGGGCTCAAATACAATGGATGTAGATTCATGATTGTTTTAAAATCAACATCTCATGATAAAATTTTTGGTATACTCTCTTGCAAGGTACATTGTTTTATCTTGTCATTTAATGAAGGTAAACTTTTATGCAGCTCAATCAGTCTCTTTTCAATTCAATTAATTATGATTGTTGGATTATGAATCAATATGCATTGGCTAACAATTTTAGTCTTGATGAGTCAATATCAACATTCATGTTCTCTAGATGGTATTTAAATTTTTATTGTAGTCCATTCAGTTGGGATCATGTTTGTTTCTTAAATTTAACTATTTTTCTGTGAAAATATGTTTACTTTTGTAGCTAGTATACATCTCATATTAGACTGCATACAGATATTACCTCCATTTTTTTTTGTAGGTAGAACTATAATTAGTTGTGAGCAATGTTTAGGATTGTTCTTTTCATGATCCTCCAATTTTTGGATGTATATGCAATAGACTCATTTGCAAGAAAAAACAAAATTATCTATTATAAGTAAATTTAACAAAAAGATTAAAAAATGAGATAAGTAGGTAAGGCCAATAATGCCCATGTATGAATCATAACACTTATTTTGTTAATGAATCAACTTATGTTGTTATTTAATGACTAATAGTCAATGTGAGGGAGTTCGATCCTGTGAGAGAGACGTGAGGAAGATGAGAGGGGATGCCGACATGGACGTGACCAAAAAAACTCGAACAATGCATGCTGGAGAAGGCAAGAACAATATTGTAATGATTTCAGGGGAATAATATAAAGAACAATTGAAATTGTTAATTCTAATTTAATTGAGCTGACTTTTGTGCTAGCAAGACTCTTAATTACTTTATATTTTCACACTATTGCTCTTGTCGGGTTTGGTTTGGATTTAGCTTTTTTTTGGTGCACATCTTGTAGGACCTTGAAAGTTGTGTTCTACATTTGTGAGATGATTTGTAAATCTTCAGCTTGCAAATATTCCTATTTGTCGAACATTTAACTGTATGAGTAGGGTCCAAAAGATCATTTGAACCAAGGGATATGTTCATTTTGATTCCTACGATTATGTTTTTTCATTGTTTTTCCTTTACATTCTTTTAATTATGTTGCTAAATATCTTCCAAGTTTCAAACTTAATTGGTGTTATTTCTTTCTTTTTATTCGTCATTACTATGTTTTGGTTTATTTAGGTACAATGATGATTCGTTATATATGGGTGATCTTTTAATTGTAATGAAGATATATTGAATAAATTAATGGCTTTTCATTTTTGTATTTTAAATGTTCGAAATTTTTTTATTGAGTTTAGTTCATTACATATTTGTCTTCTCCTTTGTGTATTATTTTACTTTTTATCGGTGACTTTGTGTAATTGTAATTACTATTTGTTGCATGTCCAGGTTTATTACTCTCGAGCACAAGTTCCTACATCAATTTCTGAACTTCGAGGGTATGTTCTGAACTTCTTTTGAACTGTGTCATAAAGATGTTATGCATTATATGTTTATAAGATAGGTCGTCATTCATGTGTTTATTTGTTGTTTTCTCTTTTTCGTGTTATAGTTTAACTTTAAATTCTGCTTACATTTTCAATCACATTGGTATGATGTCGATATACATTTCTTGGTATAGGATTTAGTGTTTTTGTTGGTGTCGATATGAAAGTTATCGATTTTTTTTTTTAATTCAATTGTTTTCGTGAGTTTCACTTGGAATGTTAAGAGTTTTTGATTCATTTTGGGTGGAATTCAGATATTGTTTATGAAAATTCACTAAATTCTGTAATAATTTCTAAGGTTATTGTAGAATATATATACTAATACACAATTAAATTTTGTGTGTATTATAACTTGAATATTGATTCGTAATTCATCTTTTGTTCATACATTAAATGTTCCCAGAAATTTTTTAATTGAAATGACAAGCAAAATTAAATCTTACAACTAACAAACTATTGAAACTACCAAAACGTAAAATTTTACAACATCTATTGTTGCATCTTTTAATGTAAGTTTCAATGCAACAAAAGAACAATTTGTAGATGGGATTGCCCTTGGCATAATGGAAATTAGTAGTTATGCCAATTTATCAATTTATTTGTATCTATTTTATGAATTAAAAATCCAAATGCACAATTAATCTCAATTACTTATTGAAGTATGCATGCTTATTTTTCCCATTAGAACTTTTTTTTTTGCCTTTGATAGTTTCTTGATTGATGCGGGCTCTTAAATTTTCCGTCTTATCTTGCCTTGCAAGATAGTCTTTGGTTGTTCCAAATCAAATTTTCATAAGTCAGATTAGATTAAGTTTTGACACTCCCCAGAGATTTCTCTTATTTTGCGCTGACTTTATATCTAGTTTTTGGTTTGTCATAGGCTCAAGTATTGATGGTTGCAATATTTTAAGGCTTGCTATTATATCATTCCTTGGCAAAAAGTTGCAATATTTTTATTTTTAGATTAAATTTTTTTCTACTATAGCTTATAGTGGATGTGGGGGATGAATCCAATTAATGTCTCATGGTTTCATCATCCGTGGGTGCCATACTTTTGATTTTGATATGAGGTAGTCAGCTCTACCTGATCATGGTATTTTTGTTAGTAGAAGTTGATTTAAGGGAACAATTTTAATGGGTTGCAGCTATGTCTATTATTTAATGGAGCCATTTCATGGTGAATCATCTAATCAGATGATTTTGGTCTTAATTCTTACTTTCTTTGGTGTCATTTTCTTTGTGAGATGATTTGTGTGTGATTGCAGATGTTGTTTGATATGGCATTTACATTTTTTAAGCATAGGAGAGTCTTCAATTTGACTCCCTGAACAGGATATTGTGGAAGGCTATGGAAATCCTTTAACGTAATCTGCAATTGGCATCTATTCATCTCTAGTGCCAGATTGGAAATTCCGTTGCTGGCAATAATACTCTTATGTTTTTCAGTTTTGCTGGCAAAGAGGCTGGACTTTAATGTAATTTTACACTGGTGAATTAGCTAGACTATTTCAGTTGTACCTGCAACATGGACAGAAAACCAAGGCTGCTATCCATTCAAGAGAGACATTTGGAGCTAAGAATCTGAAACAACTTAATTGGGCTGGCTTCTTGAACCAAAATTCTTCAAGGAATTTCTTGACTGTCCTTACCCAATGGTGATTTAGTCTTTTCCTGCCAGTGCTGTTGTTTTATGCACCTGGGGCAGAGAAATACTACAATCTATGGTTGAAATGTTCCAAGAATCTCATTCTAACTTTAATATAGTTTATAAGCATGATAATATATGTATCATTTGAAGTTTGTATAAATTTTAGCATATTTTTAACATATTGCCGTTATCCTGCCTCGTAGCCCATAGTATGCATGGATAATGGTGGGCTTGTTTCCAATGACTAGTGACCCCTAGTAAACATTGGGTTGTTCCTACTGAAACTTTTCTCAAGTGAAAATTCCTTGACCCTTATTGTAGCTCATCTTAAAAGAATTTTTGCCGGCTTGTGCCGATCATCAAATTTTACCAAGGCTATCTTGGAATGATATTTTCATTTACAAACATCATTTATTTTTTGGCATCATTTGAAATATTCCTAGTAATTTATGCACAAAATATAATCATTCTTTTTTAAGAAGTGTATAATTGATAGCTTGACATTTGCAAATTGAGGTTTGGATAATTTATTATGCTTAATAAATTGACACAACTATTAGACTTTAATTTTATATACAACAACAACAAACAACAAATAAGCCTTAAAAAGTTATGTTCTTTTTACAAACATTATTTACTTGCATACAAATGACAAATTAATGTAATTATAGAATTTCACAATTTTTATGCCTATGAATAATTTACTAGTTATATTAAAGATTGAATATCTTACCATATGTTGGATCGTTCTTAGAACAAATATGTATATTCTTATCATTTGTTGATTCGGTTCTTTATATACAATGTAATAACTATGATTATTTCAATTCAAATTTATTTCTACTTAACAACACAAATTTATGTGAAAGAATGTCGATTTAGCTCTTAGATATATTATAAACCATTTAAGCATACAACTCGTGACTAAACTGGATTTGCAAATGAAGTTAAAGAAATAGGATTTTAACCAAATTTCAAAACTTCATTTCTTTTATTGGTAAAACCTTAAGCTCTTTGTGTTCGAAAACTTACTACCTCTCCTCTTCTTGAGCCTGTTGCTTTTTGCATGCTTGGCTTGATTAGCATTTGATGTGGAACATGATACAGGACCTTAGTGTTTTAAGTTCTAATCGATACATGAGTAATTATATTATAATTAAATACTATCTTTCATGAATCTGCTCATATTACTCAAGTTATGGCTTCGTTAGTGCATTAAGGTTTAGTTTGGTATTGTTTTTAGTTTTCTTCTTTTGTGTTTTATTTTTATGTTCTATTATCATCTAAAATTTGTTTTTAAATGCCCACCCATTGTACTTAAGCATAAAAATAATGATTTATTGAATAATTATTTGAAAGGTTTTAAAGTTTACATGTTTTGATTTTGTGGTTCAACACATTTTTTTGTGTTTGCACCTCTAACTTGCATATTTATTATGCATGGTATACTAAATGCTCAATAAATTTTTGGGGGTTCATCATGACGAGCATGTCATCTAGCTATTTTTTCATAAATATGTGATGCGTGGCGCGAACGGATGGAGTCATGTTGGATTTGCCTGCATACGAGATGGCCGGTCCAAATTATACTGGTTTAGTCGAAATCAAGGGTCGGTTCAGGTTTATGAAAGGGCTGGTTCACTTATTTTTAGATTAGGGTTTGCATATCTAATATACATAAGATTTTTTGTGTTTATGATTTTTTGTTTTTAACTGTTTTGCATCAGCAATTATTAATTTATTTTTTCTGGGGTTCTTGAATTAGTACCTATTGTATCCCTCAACGTTGGGTGGTGAATTTATATTCTAATTGTTGGTGGTGGTGATTTTGTATATACCCTTTGGTTACGAATTCCTAAATTTGGTTTTAATCATTTTGTTTGCAATTTATGTGCTGTCCTGATCCTATCTATCTTTTCGTATTGCTGTTTTCAATTCATAATTTCAATATAGGTTTGTTTCTGCCTTCCAAATTGTTGTTCAACACATTACATCTATTGTATGTACCCCTTCCATTTCCTTCCTAGTCTAGAAAACCACCTCAGCGGTATTTGTTGGCTCCCATATAGCTGGCCAACATGTACAACTATAGGTTCCATCTAGAAAATTGGTCATCGTCACTATGTTGTCATAAAATAGGTAGATGTTGTTCCTTTTAAGGACATACAACCTTTCGACTACATCCTTTGACCTTATTTTCAGGTTTTAACTTGCCCCTAACTCCTTTTTTTTCTATTCCATCACCTTTTTGATTCTCTAATGGCATCACTATGAGTCTATTTTTGATCATACATTAAAAAAGAAAGTGTTTGTTCCATTCTTCGAACGTAGTAATTTGTTTACATATTTTTTATTTCGCAATATTATGATAATTATATGTTGTTTTGTAATGACATTGGTTTCAATTTTGTTGTTACCAGGTTTTAACTTTTTTTAATACATCATGACCATTTTGGTGAGTGCTAATTAATTTCTGTGAGTGCTAATTAATTTGGTTGGTCAGGGCCTTATAATTTGTTGCGAAGGTCTCAATTGATGGACTTATAATATTATTGATAATGTTATTGAAAAACTGTGAGAATATGTTAGGTTTTTATTCCCTATTTTTTCAGTTTATACAATAAGATTGAATCATGGTTTTATTCTCATTGTATATTGTTTTATGCTTATTACTATATTAATTAGTTCTCAATAAATGAGTTTTTGTGGTTGTTTTTGAACCATGAAGCTTAATAAGTACATTTGTAGTTTAAATAGGAACTTTTATTTTGCAGCTTGGTTTGTGATGAAATCAGTGGTGGGCAAGAAAAATTTCCTATCCCAGCCACCAATGTTGTAGATGATCCTCCTTTTGCTCCTTCTGGTGAGTATTATTATTTATCTCACTAGTGATTACGAACTAACTTGATGACGTTGACTATGAATTTTACTTTCCCTATATTTAGAATGGTTAATGTATTTTTCCATTTGGTTGTTTCCATAGTACTGTAAATATTCATTGTTTATCTTTCTTATTTTTTGGGTCCTTTGTTGTCCAATATAGTGTTGTACATCAACACATCATAGAATTCTTTCTCTATCTCTCGGCCTAGTGGTTTCATAGATGTGATTACTTGTCCATAGGCCACCTTTGAGTATTCTTTTCCTCCAATTTATTCTTGGATTCTTTGCTTGTTTAATTTATTTCGTATATTTGTCGTGAAGGTTTCATGTCTTGGATGCTTAGGGTGTATTTATGATTTTCTAGCTCACCTACTGGTTGTTGTCGAGTCATTTAGGGTTTACATAGACTTGTACCCTTTGTCCCTCATCTGGGATTGCTTTCCACTCTCAGTGTCTTTCTTCTCTCACTCTAAATTCGCCTTGGTTGTATCTTTGCTTGATGTTGCTCTAAAGAAGCTTTTGTTTAAAAAATTGCGGTGGTTGTTATAATTTTTTTTTAAACAAGGTAGACTGTAGCTTTTTGCAACCCTGGACTGTACGAGATTAGGTTGGAAAACATAGTTTTACCATCACATGTTCTCCAAATGTGACCCAAATGTAGTTATGAAATGGCACTACGGTATATTTTTGTCTCGCATCGCAGCACTTCTGCTTCTATAAAGGCAGGCTAATTCTTTAAATCATATCAAATATTCAAGTTATTTTAAATTTTGGAAATTGACCTATACTTTTCATTTATATGTTTTGATCTAATTAAAGCCTAAAGTTTTATATAAGTATAAAAAGTTATTGTGATTTCTTGTTATTTAAAGAAAATGACCAAGCAACAAGAAAAGCACCCACGTTTGTCTTTGCAGGAAAGACAGGTGAGCCCTATCACATCTTCAACATCTCCTGTCTCCAACAGGATAAGCAACCTCCCTCCCTCTATATTACTCTTATTTTCATCACAATCTCACCTTAACGCTCTAGTTGGTTTATGAGAAGATCACTAGTTCCCATTAGCCCAAATTGACTCTTTATCCCTCAGTCAAAATTAACTCTTCTTGAACTTCTCTCTCATGCATGATGTCACAGCTACCTCGCCTGCCTTGCACAATCGCATCCTTTAGGGATCTCTATCTCTCTCGCTTGCTCGGTTGCTTTCTCCGTATCACTGTTGCCCCAGTTGTTATCTCTCTCCAAACCAATCTCAATTTTTGCTTACAGTTTCATCTATCATAGGTAAATTTCTATTATCTTTTTGATTATTTTCATTATTAAGAATTTGAAAGTTTCGTCTCAAAAATGTTTAATGAATGTTGTTCTTGTGACCAACCAATATTCATTATTGGCAGTAGATGATGTCCAGGTCGTCTAACTGTCGAATCTTTTTTTGGATCCAAATCCAAATATGAAGACTTGTGGCCTAGAATACAAAAATGTTCGGGCTTTCAATGTTATTGCCAAGTATATTGGACCTTGGTTCAAGATCCTGTAGCATTAAGTCGTGCAAAAAAGTCGCAGGTGGTGTGATCGCATTTTAGTTAGATTTAAAAAAGAATTAAAATCCCAAAACTTCAAAATTGCATAACAAATAAAAGCTAGTCCAAACTTTTTGAGAAAACCTCATGAATTTAGCAAATAGATGAGAATATAGGAAAAATAAAACCTCTGTATTTTGTTTTATGATGAAAAATTAATTAGAAGAATTTCATATATTAAATTAGCAAAATTAAACTTGAAATATAGGATAAATTTACTTGAAATTTCATGGTGTTTTTCCTATCTTTAAAAGGTTTTCTTGTTAAGATGTAATTATTATGCCATCCATTATGAAAATATTAAATTAAGATTTAAGAAAGCTTATGTAAAAAAATATTAAATTATTTTTAAAATTTATTAAATTATTAAAGAATACTCAAGAATCATCCTATATACCTAATATACAATAAGGATTGAAAGAAGCATCAATTATTAGGATTCTTTGATTTGATGAAATAAAATTAAAATATAAAAATAATATCAAGATTTAAAAAAAATCCATAAATAATTCAGAATAGATCATAGAAGTGTAAAATAAATTATCACAAAAAGTTATAAAAAACCTTTGATCCTAATTAATAATAAAAATAAGCACTGTTGTTAAATATATTCTTAGATTTTATCTGCAGAATGTATTTGACAATATGTAGGATGGTAATGTGACATGTTCAAACATCCGGTGGATTCTATTTGTCTTATTGAATTACATTATTGAAAAATAAATCAGTTAAAATTTATATTAAATGCTTTGAAATATTAGTAGTTAAGTTGGAACCTAATCGACACTCATTGAAACTGCTTGACACGTACTAGATACTGAGTTATGATAGTTTTGTGTTATTAATAGATTTTTTTTTTAAATTAAACTGATGATGTTGTTTGTAGGCAGTCATATTAAAAAATGAACAATATTGCGATGTAAAATGTGAATGAAAAATGTTTTAAGTCCAATAAATTTTGTTGCATATGTTATAAAAAATTGCTATAAATTGCTTAGTGCCTCATGAGCCTGACTTATAGGCTAGGTAGCTTAGCCCTTAAAAGTTTGTGTAATCTTGTGGAAGTATGAATGTTTGTTTTAAATATATAATTATTGTACTAACACCATTTTTGTAGGGGTAAGATTGCATTTTCTTTTTTTTTTTTAATAATCGCAACTTTTTTTGTCAAAGAAAAATTCTATTATTAACCCATAGGAAACAAAAATGAACCACATTAGGGTGAATCTTTGTGGTCTTTAGTTGAGTGAAATGAACATGAAAGCTAAAATATTGACATTCTGAATCTATCTGTCAGTAGGTCTAGGTTGTACTATATAAAATTTAGCTCAGTTGACAATATCATTTTTCTTTGAGGTTGTTTTTTGCGGTGCCAACCACATCGACCTTTCCTGACTACTTCATATTTTATATGGGATTATTTGTTTCGAGGTTTGTCTATTGCATGTTTACTTTCTTATCACTTTAGATGGAATGAAATATTTATTTGTGAATATGTTGGTATTGTGACTTGTGATAGTTATTAGGTTCTTGGATAAGTCATGGTATGATCAAAAATAATTTTTTTTTATTAAAAACAAAATTAATTCAATCACACTAAAGTAAAATCATGTTAACCCATTGTCTTTGTCACCATCAATGCATCCATTTTTCTTTATTTTTGCTAAACATTCTCTCTCCATTGCATGAACAGTGGCCACTTGACCTTTGAGGTGTGCATTAACGTAGGGCTTAATTAGGACATGCCATTGAATTTATACTAGAGTTTTCTTAATCAACAAACAAAATTAGGAAAAAATAAATAAATAGGAGCATTATATACCAACATATTTTTGAAATAATGGTTATGCTTAGGATTAAGATTTTTCTTAAATAACATCCTTGCCTATTTTTATGTATCTAGACATCATGGATTTACAGTAATTAAGTTGGTTAGCTAGCAATCACGTCAGGGAGGAGTGTAAATCCAATAGAGTTTGGCATGTTTCATGTTTAAGCAAAGCAGAAATCTATAATACCTTATATATAATCTTAGACATCCGAGTAACTCTTTGATAATAGTTCTCATCTTCATTTTTGTTCAGAAGCTAATAATTTTCCTTGAGCTATTTCATAAGTTTTCATTTTCTAGTTTATTCTTACTCTTATGCTAGTGAGTTATAAGTCCAAACATTCTAATAAAATAGTTAAATTGAAATATAATTAATTTAGATATCGAAAATATAATGTCTAATCGTAGGATTGTTGGTCAGTTTCTCAGTGGTATGTTCTCCTTATATTTCTTCCTTTAACTCTTAGAAATAATTTTTCCAAATTCAAGCTTATCTCATTTGAAACTCCAAAATGATCAAGTCCTTTATGATAAAATGTTTTACCAGCGCTCTTATCTTGGGGTGTCAAAAGTTGACCCGACCTGACAACTCGACATGAACTCGACTTAAAAAATCCGGGTTCGGGTTGACCCCAATAATTTTTGGGTTGGGTTCAGTTTGAAGAAATTAACCCGTTTGATATTTCAGATCGGGTTCGGGTTGACCCATCAATTCGAAATTGACACGATTTTGACCCTCAAACTCGAATTTGACATGTGAACCCAAAATTGACCCGATTTTTGTCCACAAACTCGAATTTGACTCAATTTTGGGTTTGGGTCGGGTCAGACTCGAACCCGACCCGTCAACCCGAATTGACACCCCTACTCTAATCGAGGGTATTCTTAATTTATAATGGAGTGAGATTTCTTTATTTAAATATAATAACAAGAAGAACTTCCTTATTTTAGTCTTCAAATTTGTTGTAGAGTATTATTCTTTTTTTGAGACATTAGATTATTCCCAATGTTGTATTCGATTTTAAAGTTTGTGGGTTTTTTACTTTCTAAAAAATTTGTTCACAAATTTTATTCGTGTCTCCATTAGGGATTTAAATTTTCTAACAAACTGTCATCAAACTCCTTCTCCTCCTTGTGTTTCACATACCCATGCTCTGCAAACTCTTCTAGTTGTTTGGTTTGTCTTTAGATTGCCCATCCTTGCTCTCTCTCTCTCTCTCTCTCTCTCTCTCTCTCTCTCTCTCATGCGAGCATGTGCGCGCACTTGCGGACTTAAACGCACACAACCGCTATCCTTGCCGCTTCTGCAAACCAACTCCCACTTTGTCGAACTCTTCAGCCGCAACGTTCTTCGCTCCTGCCATCATCGATCTTGTTGCTCACACTCACCTAATTCGCATCGATAAGCATTTCTCCTTCCCAAATTTCAGCAGCATTGCCTTACCTCTCCTGTCTAAACCTAATGTCAATGGTTTAAGATAAAATGAAGGAGAGATGAGATTTCAAATTCTAAAGAATTTTGAAATTGTCCGTTTCGATTGTTTGGTAGAATTGAATTAAATTGTGATGCGAAATTATTGTTGAACCCTCTACTATTTCTTTTTAAATTAAGCATGATGAGTATGAAGGCCCCATTGGTTATGGTGCGCATGATATTAATTATTTACGGCATTTTAGTCCATTTGCTCCTATTGACCCCTCTATATGGGGGAGACATTGGGAGGCTTTTGAAATTTCGCCAGAACATGACTTGAAAAGAACCAAAAATAATGATGATTATTTGAATAAAAAATTTAATTGATTAATCTTCATAAATATAAGTTTGCAAAATAGGAAAGACAATTAAATGATTATTTCAATGCGGTGTGAATTGCTTCAAAAGAGTAAAATTGAATGTGATTGAGTCTTGCTCCAAATTATGGAGAGCTTGTAATAAATTCAGGAGCTCATTAAGATCCGTGATGGAACTTTCAAGTTCACCAATAGAATTTAATGAAAATGCTTCAAATGAAGACTTAAATGGCATTGCATATCGCAATGTACAAATTAAAATGAAATGAGAAGAGTTTAGATGGGCATGTATGGAACTTGGAAGTTTATGAACAAGGGTGAATATAGTAAACAGTAATGCACACTGTCTCAAGTGAACAACTGCACAACAAATTATAATTGCATGAATGTACCAAAAAGCGTGCATGTGCAATGCATAGGTGTATTTATATTTTTTGTGGCTATATTATACTTAAGTACATGAAAACTTATTTGAGAATGTTATATGGGTTAAAATAAAATTTTGATTCAAATTGCTCTTATTTTGTGGAGTATCTAAATATTTTATAATGCATGAAATTATTTTGAAAATACAAATCCTCTTTCAACATTAAAGTTATAGTATAACAAGTTGTACATGCCTTCAAATGAATTTTGTGCCTATAATGTAGGATTGGAAGTCTCACGTTGTTTAATTCACTTTGGTAAAAGGATTATAGTTGATGAGGATAAGACTTCGAGGAAGTGATTAACTTAAGTTTAAAAGTAAATTCATGAGGTTAGGTTGGCAAGATTTTTGATGCATTGAATATTTAAATAAATTTAAGTGTTTTACAAGTTTTGAGCCTAGTCCTCTCCAAACAAGCATGTAAAGTCAATAGAGTTTAAAATGATAAAATAAAATCACTAATAAATCCGATGATGGTCGTTTTAAAATTAACCTTGTTCAAAGGAGACTTTTACTAAAATGCTCACAAATTTTCTTGTAAATAATTTTAGGCTTAAGTGAAGATTAAAATGTCAGAAGCTTTAGGTAATTTTGAAATTGAAATTTCTAAAAGAAACTTGCCTTCCGCGATAGTTTATTTAGAACGACAAGATCAGGATTAACTTAGGATAATATAGAGCCAAGGTGATTTTAAGTGCACATTTATAGTTGCACTCAGTAGGGGTGAGAAATTAGCTCGAAGATCGTGACTGCTCAAAAGTCGACTTCGACCGCTCGAATCGAGATCGGTCAAGCAAACGAATGATTTTCAGAAGGGTTCAATTTATTTCGAGCGACTAGTGGACTGCTCGCCATGCTCGTGGAGATCGAACGAACTGGGCATGAAATGACGCAGTCCGAATTGACGCATCTAAAACTAAAATCCCTATTCTAATTTATCCGACTGACCCCGAGGCCCCACCTCTTCTCACTTTCTCGGTTCTTCTTCTCCAGGTTCTCCTCCCGCTTCTCACTTGTCCGGCCAGGTTCCATTGCGGCGTGCGGCGCTTTGTATCGTCAATGCCGTCGCTTAGTGTTTGGTTTTGATTTCGATATCGTTCAGATTGTGCGGTTTTTGCTTCGTAAATACTTTCGATTTTCTTTCATTTCGATTACGTAAGTATTTCATGGAATCATTATGTTGTTATTTCAATTGTTTGTTATTCCATTATTTGAGGTTATTGGATTTGGGCATGTTTCCGCTTTTTTTAAGCATTCATGCCAATCATGCGATCTATGTTTTTTTCTTGGGGGACTGGGTACTTGCAATTCGGGTTTGTAACGATTTTAAGCATCATAGCATGTTTGCAGCCGCTGGGTTGTTTTAGTTCTGCCGCTCGCCCGATTGTTGCCTCACTGTCGTTGAATGTTGTGGCGCTTGCCAGATTTGTTTCATTTCCTAATTGTATTTTCACCGTGGCCGTTGAATGTCCTCACCGACGCCGCAGGAACTGGCTTTTCGATTGCCTCATGCCTATTGGAGGTTATTTGTTTATGAAGGTTGTTTACTTGTTTCTGGAGTATTCATGGGACATGTTATGATGTTCACATGCCTTTCCCGCTTTAGTGACTTGGTTGTTGATTGTTGCCTTGTTGGTAAATGTTGTCATGTTGATAGATGATTTCTTGGTTGTAAATATATGGGGATCTTTTATGTATAATCCAATCTTTAAGCATTTCTTGGTTGGTTTTAAGTGATTCTATGCATTGCTTTTGTTTCATTTCTTATAACACAGTCCTCCTCAAAGTAAATCTATTAGTTTTTCAAGTGACGGCCACATTGATGATAATGCAACAACTCAAAATGAGAGTGTGTGAAATAAACTGGCGTTATCAAGAGACAACGACCAAGTTTGCACGGTGGTGTGAGCCGGAGGAGGATATGAGATCTAGTGGGCTTATCATGAAGAATTTTGCTTTTTTAATTTTCAACGATGAGAAGAGAATATATTTGTAATTTGGGTAAATTCATTTGTTTTGCTCTTAACCTTGTCGTGTTGGATTTATTACGTACTTGGACTTGGTTATTTTGTTGATTGGTTCACTTGGTTGGCTATTTTGGAATTAGGATCACTTGGAGTTGGATGGGTGGATGTGTAACATGTGTTTGGCCTGTGGTGGTTATTGTTTAACCTGTAACTGTGGTTGCGGTTGGCCTCATGAATTTTGGGGCCTGATGAACTGATGTGCTCTTAGGCTCTAACCTTTGGCTTCTTCTGCAGCTTTGCTCATCCTGTTGCTGTTGGGTGTTGGCTGGCGCATGGTTGTTGGTCTGGGTGCTTTTTTGGTTATTTTGTTGGGTGTTGGGCATGGTCTAATTGCGCGTTTTTTGTTATTTTGCCTTGTTGCCTTGGTGGTGGTGTGGAGCCGGAGGATATGAGATCTAGATTTATCATGAAGAATTTTGCTTTTTTAATTTTCACGATGATGAGAAGAGAATATATTTGTAATTTGGGTAAATTCATTTGTTTTGCTTCATTATTTGTGGCTACCAAGCCTCTCATTGGATGCAAGCAACCAGAGCCTTTATTCCGCTTTTCGACTAATTATATTAATGCATGATATTTTGATTTGTGAGGTTTTGTCACTTTTGCAAGGGATTTATTTTTCTATCTTTAAGGCTCTAATGGATGGCTTTGGCAACCTAGAGGTTGGAGCATTCAATTATTGAAGTAAAATATAAAATTACAAATTTTCGCTTAATCTAATGCTTGAAGATGGATATTACTTTCTCCTCGACTCAGTCCCACAAACAAATTTATATCTTTGAAACGATTTTCCGGCTTAAAATGCAATATTATTTTGTCATTTGTCATTGTCAATCCTTCATGACACAATGCAATCGAATGAATGTCGCTCCACGCCGAAGACGATGGAGGCAAACTTAATTAACGCGTTAGATGAATGGGTAGGGTGATGTAAATATGCAAATTTGAAGTTATGTGAAACAACCGAGTTTTAATTTGTACAAAATGAGCAATCATGTATTCATGTATGAAAATGCTTTTAAGTATCTAATCGTTTGATGCTATAAAGCTACCTTACAAATTGTACTTAAAATGAAAAAAAGTAATATCGTCTTTTTCAAGTGCGAGAAAATTTTATTTAAATCAATAATTTAATTATTAGACATGAAGATGATTATTTTATAATTAACTTGCTATTATTATTTGTGATTTGTCAAGAAAAGATTTGTAAAATTTAAAATTAACTTGCTATTAATAAGAAAAGTTTTATTTATTCTTTTGTTTGTTGGCTATTTTAATAATAATGTATATTGTCTTGATTGGTGAAATTATCAAAGTAATTAAGTTTATTATTATATTGTTATTTTATTTTCTTTTTAGCAAATTATTTGTTAAAATGTTAATGGACCGAATAATATTTGTTTGTTCTTGTCTTCTTGATCAAACTAATTTGAATATAGGTGTATATCAATTTTTTTCCTTTTATAAATCTAAAAGAATGAAAAATGTAAGTCATCTTAAGTAAAAAAATGGCGAGCGGTTTAAATGGATTTTATTTTCGAGCCAAACGAGCTGGTTGTATTTCGGCTCGATTGGATTTGATCCGCACGCCCATCGATTTCGGCCGAATCACATTCGACGGATCGAGCTCGATTCGATCCGACTCGGCTCGAACTCGAAATTTTCGAGCCACGGCTCGAGGTCGAGCCGAATTTCTAATTTTCGAGCTGATTTCGAGCCGACTATGGCTCGGCTCGAAATCGGCTCGAACACACCCCTACACTCAAGCCACCTCATCGTAGGACGTAGTTTGCGTTATTTCTCATTGATTATGTTATCAAATGACACCATATAAATAGTAGTTACAATTATGGTTGTTTGATTGGATGGCTTACCGTAAAATCACACTATTAAATTATGCTAATGGTTGTAGCCTATGAGTTCTCCATAGCTTTGTTCTTTGACTTATGAATCATAAGATACCTTTGATAAGATATAAAGCTATTTATTAGCGGTGATTGACTTATGTTTATCCCTTTAGATAAACATGTGCCACAAGTCTGTAAATCTCCTTGGATGACATATCCTATAGTTGCTGAAAAGTATATTTTGATCAAGTACAGTCGATTATCTTTTCTATATAAGTAGATCAAAATCATGTTAACCCAAGACGATGGAAGCATTAGATGTTGATCGAACTCATTATTATTTTCACACCATTTGCTTTCAGTAAAAATGGTGAATTTTCAAAACCTAAACCTTATACTGTTGCGACTATATGCTAATCATTTTTGTGATATAACGACTAGTCTTTATCAAAGTTTTTCTCTCATTAATGGGAGAGAAATAACCATCTGTGCTTGCACATATGGGAAACCTGGAATCTGATTTGAAGTCCTCATAAAATGAGAGCGCAATCTTTGGGTAGTGCCATGTCTTAAATCTGATTCGGCTTTTAAAAGCTTGACCTAGATCTAAATTTAATCTCTCTTTAATGAGAGGTCGGAATGAATTTTTGGATCCCATGTTTGCACAAATACTTATAAGAGTTTTATGTTATGTATGTAAATTTGTAAATTCCATTTTTTTTAATACGGGTTAGATATGGTTGTGGGTTTGATGCCAAGATGGCAGAATATGCTTGAAGTGGAGATTGTTTGTTGGACAGTATCGAAGTGTGTTGTTTATTAGAAGATATATGAATTCTTTGGAACGCTTGTAAATCACCTTAAAAAGAATAATAAGAAAACAAAAATCTCAGAGCTATTATCCTTTTTAGGGTTTAGGATGTTTTCCCATACTAGCTTTTGATGTTGCCCCACTTTTCTCTTTTTTGATTGTCCAGTTATTCTCACATTGTACGCCTTAAAACTTTTGTTGAGTTTCCTCTAAAGTTACATCTATTTTTTATGACAAAATCATTTGATACGCTAAACTGGTATAATTTTACTGAAACATGTAGAGCAAAATATTGACTCTTTCCATTTGACTGCTTGCAAGTACAGACATCTTGGTTTGTTTATGTTTCTTTGAGTGTGAGGGAAACCAATTTGTTTAGTAGGATATTTATGTTCTACTTGTGTCTGTGTTCACTGTTGTTTTTACTTGTTTTCATTTATTTCTACATTGCTTGCTTAATTTGGAATATTGAACAACTTTGTTTGCCGCATGGTGCCATGAAGTTTCTGATGGGTGTTTTTGTTACCACACTATAAATAAATACTCTTTAGCATGGTGCCGTGAAGTTTCTCTGATGGGTGTTTTTGTTACCATACTATAAATAAACACTCTTTAGCATTAACATTCTGAGTTTGGTTCACTTATCTATGCAATTTATCTTTATTTTCTCAATGTATTTGTAGGTTTCATCTATGGCAAGTCAGTAAAATTTGCAACCAATCTAAAACTGCCATCAATTGCTTGTGGATGCAAGTGTAAGGGAGAATGTGTTGATCCAAGAATTTGTTCTTGTGCAAGACTTAACGGCAATGACTTTCCATATGTTCGTAAGGATGGTGGCCGGTATGAAAGTTGTTACTATATTTTTGTTGCTAGACAGCATTCTTGTTGGTCAATTATGTTTTTTTGGTCTTATTTCTTTAGTTTGTTTTGGTTATATTTTATTTATTTATGTAATATTGCAAGTTTAATAGAAAGAAATCCCCATGCTCTGAAGAACTATGTATGTTGTTACATTTAGGATAACGTCCATATTTTTTAATGCATTTTGTTGTATAAATAGATTTTTTTATATTTTTTGAAATTGTGTTTACTTTATAAACTCGCTATACAAAAACACAAATATGTATGACCACAGAATGTATGCATTCCTATCTTTCATCTGTAGATCTATTAAATACGTCAATCCACATTATATTTTTTGGATATAATTTATGATGAATCAATACAAACAGATGTTCAGCCTTTAAAAAAAAACAAATTAAAGGCCCATTTAGCCCAACCCCTGCGTATGAGCCATGATGTTGCTGACGTGCAAGTGGCCCCACATGCCATAAGCTTTTATCTCCATTTTCGTTTTATAGAAAAGTGCATCCTCTATTTCAAGCATGTCCTTCCCATTCACTTCTGTAGTTTGTAGTTTTCCCTCAAACTGATGCATGCATGCATCTCCCTCTCCTCTCTCGTGCTCCTTATGCTAAGCAACTCACCCCATTCAACGCTCCATAGCAAGTGCCAATGATTTAGCTCTTTTCTTCTTTTCTCAAACCGATTCCCTCTTCTGATCGCAATGCACGAAGTCCCAACCCACCTCTCTTCTACGTTGGATCCAACGAATCACACCTCTCGTCCTCATCCCGTCCTTATCCGCACAATTCACCCCTCTCATGCATACATGATAGACCTACACCATCTCGACCAAGATCTACTCATCCTTTGCTTAGGACTTCTCTCCCCTGTCTCCCCAAATATCCCCTTTACCGCTCTCTCTCTATCTCTTCAGTTCGTCCCTGCGGAGTTCGTACAATTCAGCTAGCTAAGTTCATCAATTCCCAATATCGTCCAACTTTAGCAACCTATCTTGCCACATGCTGCCGCCCATCACCTCCACTTCACGTGACACTCGTCCATTCTCTCACGTCCACCCTAATTGGATTTTACTAAATCAGGGATTGAAGGTAAGACGAAGGGAAAGTAGGATTTAAGCCTCTATGGGCATTAAACTTGTGTGTGTGTGTAGGATTTAAATTAATCTTGCTTAAATCCTATTCAAGCATGTTGCCAAACATTTCTCGCATCCCGCATGTTACCAAATTTATTTATTTATCTCTCTTTCTGTCTATCTATCTATTTGTGTGTGTGTATGTATGTCCATTGTCAATTCTATTTTACACATGAAAATTTGATGTGTGCATATCTCATGCAAGAAAGAGAAAACCTATGCATGTTTTTTGGATGTGATGGGTTTGATTCCCCATGGTCATAGTGTCTAACAAAATTAATAATTGCTCATCTTTTTCAGCGTAGTCAGAAGGCCTAACATCTCCTATGTAGAGAAACGACCTCATAGTGGGAAGTACTTACGGAAAATGGTGAATCACTTTTTAAAAAATATGCCATGAATATAAAACAAACTCTTTGAGCATGAATATGATATAATGGAAGAATTTGATGTATGTTTACGGAAAATGGTGAATCACTTTTTAAAAAATATGCCATGTTAATCATTTTGACTTGCCAAAATTGAATGTAAAGAGAATCACTATTTAAGATTGCACAATATAAGACTCGTCTCAACGCAATTCTAGTGTAAACCACATTGAGGTGCACGCCTCATGCTTCAATTCCATTTAGGCGTTTGCCTCATAAATACAACTAACCACTTCACAATTTATGCTTGTAGCCCCCTTTGCAAGCATGGAACTCCCTCTCATGCATCCACCGGCCTTTCCTTGGGCTGCCACTATTGTCGACTATCTCTATCGTCACTGTCGCCTATTGCTTTGCCATTGTTTCCTCCCATTTTTGCTTCCTTCATTGTTGTTGCTGCCTCCTCCTCCTTATTTCAAAACACCCAGTTTTACTCTTCCCCAATGATGTCTACTTGCTTCACTAAATTTTTTTTATCTGGTGGCAATATCTAAGCCCTAATTTTTTTCCTTGCAAATATATATATATATGATTTAGTCTGAGTTTTTATTTTTTTTGTAGGTTAAGTAATTGTCAGTGGTGGAATTGATCACTTCTCCACCTAATGCGGAAACGTGCGAGCAAATAATAATTTTTCTTCTGTATTCTCTTTTTCTAAAGCCTTAGGTCTATCCATAAGTCTGACTCTGAAGAGACGAAAGGTAATGACAAAATGGGGAAATGCAAAACATATAAAGCAAAAAAAAAAAAAAAAAAGAGAAATAAGAAAAGGAACTAGCATAAATATTAGCTTCATTAATTTAGAAATTAAAATTTAGTTATACGTGTAGCTTTCTACTGTATCAATTGGATACAATATTTTTAATTAGGTTGACCTTTTTTATGTCAAGTGGTTTAGATTTTAGGTGTCATCCTATGTGATATTTACACCAATGTATTTTTGAATAACCATTGCGGATTGAATTTATTACTCATCTGCATTAAGCATTAGCTTCGTTGCTTGATCAGAGTAATGTAGGTATGCCTTGAGCTTTCTGCTTTTCTTCTGTGCCTTAATGATTTTAAATTTTAATTTCTCTTATTATTTCTGATAATGCATCAAGTCATTGTTTTTTGTCCCCATCATTATCGAATAAATGAAACTGTTCCCAAATTAATATTTGTAAAAATGTTGCTCTGATGGATATCTATGAATGAAACTTGTATATTAAGATTTGCTGACTGTGAAATGCATAATGCAGTTATGATCGTGAATTTATATATTTTTAGTATGTCCATTTCTGATTTGTGTTGTTTTTTATCTTTAGATTGGTTGAAGCGAAAGCTGTGGTCTTTGAATGTGGTCCTCATTGTCAGTGCTGCTCTACTTGTGTCAATAGGACCTCTCAACATGGACTCAGATATCGGCTTGAGGTTCTAAATTGGAACTAGATGTGTTGTTCTCTCTGTCCTATGCATGCACATGTGCAGCAACGTATTTTTATTTTTTTTGTTATGTTTTTGTTTTTTACAATGTTTAACAGGTTTATCGTACCCCAAGAAAGGGTTGGGCTGTCAGATCCTGGGATACAATACCTTCTGGTGCACCAGTATGTGAATACACTGGAATTTTGACAAAAACAGAGGATGTTGATTCTGTTGCTGAGAATAATTACATCTTTGATATCGATTGTTTGCAAACAATTAAAGGCCTAGATGGAGAGGTATTCTAATTTGATCATGTTCTATTTTTTGGATTTGATGAATATGTATGAACCCTTTTTATACAAGTTTATGTCATTATTAATTTTTCTAGATTGGCATATTCTTCGTTAAGTTAATAATAGGCCTCCTTGTATCTTTAATTTGGCTGACATAAATAAGAGAAAGATTTGACTAACGAAATGTCCTTCCTAAGTGAAAAGAAAATAATGTGGGATAGCTTCTTTTCTTAAATGCCATATGGTTGATATGTAGCTATTTACTTTTGATTGTCTAGTCAAACATCGTAATTAACTCTTTATGGGTTGGTTTATATTCATTATTTTTATCACTTATGCTGAAGGCTTGGAAAACAAAAGTTGACCTGTATGGCTTGGCCTATCAGATGCTCGAGAAGGAAATTGACACAAAGCCAGTTGGATTGTTTGTTGTCACGAGTCTTTTGTGCACAGTAGAATTATACAGAGAAAATTTAACTTTGTTCCTGGGCAGGTTTTGCTTGCAGAACAATACACTGTAGAATAAATACTTACCTTGTGACATCTTGGATCCAAAAGGCAGTACAACCAACAATATGGAATATGATGAAGAAATTAATCTCAACACATGTGATAATCCTTAAAGTAAAGATCAGTTAAGGCTATTTTGTGTTCAAGAGAGAAGCTTTCATAGAATATCTGTTAACAAGAAAACATGCAATTGTAAGTGTAATGCGTCAATGATGTTTTTATCAATTACCTAATAAAAGAACAGAATATCAAATTAATGAAATTCATGAAAAGGACATTACTTACAAACTAGACAAATTATTATCTACCTCATAGCTTATAGATGTCTAAACAAGAATTACAACTTATCATAAATATAAATTTAATGAAACTGCTAATGTTGAATTGTATGCTTTTATACTGTCACATTACACCAAACATCTTGCTAAAATAAAAGTTCTACCATCAATTTGTTTCACAGGTGTATTGAGTATATAACTCTAATTTATTAAAGTATAAACATAGTGGATGATTCATAATGTAATGAATGTCATCATATTCATTAACAACTTTAAAGTGATTTATAATGCGATGATGTTCATGAACATTTATATGAAATGTATTAATAATGCATTTCTATAGTACTATATCAAGTATATTTGTATATATTCAAAGATGATCCATCAATAATGTAATATCCCATTTAATTATTCCTAATTAATTTTTATTTTAGCTAATTAAACCGCTATCAGAAGATTTAAGCGCATGCCGCATTTATCGCTGCGGACGCTGGAGATTCCTGCTTCCTATTTCACTTCCTCCCCTCTCATTTCCTTCACGCGAGATCGAGATCGCTTCCCGCTCTTCCTCGCAGATTCGCTTTAACGACGGAATCGGCGTCGCTCTCCCGTGAACGCCGGCCCCTTCCTTCGCCGACAAGGTTCCCTGCGGACATTGAATTCCCAGGATGTAACGACGAACGACGATCCGCGTTTGCCACCAGAACCGCCTTTCTTTTCATCGCCACGCTGATCACGACTGCGTCTGGAAGCTGCCCGCGGCTGACTCGCCGACTGGGCGAATTCTTCAGAGTTGGAAACGCCGCATCACAAGTCCCAGAACCGCCGCCGGGTTGGAAAGTCCTGCGCTTCGGGGGGGAATTTGAACCGATCGTCGGCCTTAGAATTGCTCGGCCGACGGGAAACTTTTGAAGTTTTCTAATTTCTTTCCTATCCCTTTTTTCTTCACAGCCCTCAAGGCTGAAATGCGTGATCGAGGAGCCCAACCATTTTCTCAAGAGGAGTAATTATATGGGGATTGATCATTAATTTTATTTCGATCAAATGAATTAGATGTTAGAGATTAGGAGATTACTGGAAATGCATCTGCTTCCAAAGTGGATTAATTCGCGTAGAAAGTAAAGTTTACGAATGAGTCATTCATTGTAAGTTATTTTATTATTCATTATGCGAGATCGGAGCATATCAGTACAAAATGACTTGCATAATAGACATATAATTCTAAAAGTAAATTTAGCCATTCTTATGTATCGTTTACGACTGATAAATCAGTGAATTTATATAAAACGTATATCACACGTTAACGATATATAAACGTTGACATCAATTACGTTATGAACGATTTACACGCTAAAGCCTATTTCAAAGATTGATTTCATCGACGAAAACGATGAAAACACGTTAAACGCAAGAATGCGATAAACAGAAATGTCGAAAATCAGTAATAGGAATGGCCGCAATCTTGACGATGCGGATTGATCCAAGATCCCCGACTCGGCATTTTGAGGTTGGTGTCGTTAGTCACCTAACCTGGTGTCGTATTGTAGTAGATGGCTCAGCCCGCTACCTACATTTAGCCATGACTAACTACGAATGAAAGTCAAAACCTAAAGAATTATAAACGACATTTTTAAACCGATTTGATATAATAAATCAAAATGAAAATCACCGTTCGACATCGATTGATATGAACTTACAAAGATATTATTCATTTACATCACTTTTTCTAAAGACCTACGCGATATTGTTCGCCATAACGTTACATCCAGCTTTACCTACACTTCTACGCTTTACAAATTTACATATATACGCACATTTCACCGCTCAGATCGAACTGAGATTCTTCACTTTAAGAAGTAAGCTACATGAAAATTCTTAGTACCGAAAGTAGTTTTACCTGCTTGAATTGTATAATTTTGTATTTTAAAGGCTTTGGACGACAAATTAAATGCCTTTACCTCAGATTTATTTACAAACTTAAAGATTTCACGCCCAAAGATTTGTGATATGAATTAAGCTAAGTGATAATTGTAAATAGATTTAGGGATTGATTACCTTTCACTTGCTTCATTCAAGAAGAGACAGCCAACGCCTCGAAATCACCAATCTTATCCTATTCTATACTCGATTGACCCTTATGGGGTCATCCTGTGCAGAAGTAATCGAAAAGAGAAATGAGCAAAAAAGATAGAATGGGCATGATTTGATTTAGGGATGGATAAGTGTGAATTGATTAATATAAATATGCGTTAATTTGCTAGAATCCATATGTTCTTAATTTACGCATGTATGATATATCAATAAATCAATAAATACTTTTTTTTGTTAATTTATTAATGTCAAAGAAATGCCGGAAGGCTGGCGGTCATTCCTCAAGACTAAATGCACTCGAACGCTTGATAATTTAACGGAGCAAATACAACCTAAGGTAGATCTGATGAATGGTAGTTGTCGATTTTGTTGATAAAGCAATTTATATGGAAAAAATGCAAGGTACGGTTCGTGGCGGACCAACATTTGAGAATATTTCAACGCTCAAACCACGATTCAACCGTTATATTAAGATTGGTCGCTTAAAATTGGAAAAATTTTGGATGGATGATTCCAAAAACGTAAGAGTAAGACTTTTATATGAAAAAGCGCTCAACATGTAGAAAGATTTGACCCGATACCCCACGATCAAATGGGTTGAGTTTGTCAAAGATTCAAAGATCGGTTCATTCCACCATCAACCGACGCTTTACACAAATTTTTCAATCTAACTCGCGCTCAAAACTATAATGCAATAGGCGAAGTTCACTTCTCTTTCTAGATACACATTATATCGCTCACGAAGAAACGCCATGATTTCATGGCGCTCGAGATCAATTAAGATCAAGACACCAAGACCTTCGATATCGCCAGCTCGTTACTGAAGTAGGAGAATTGAGAATGAGTTGAATTTTTCCAAGCAACAATGATTTACAGGCAAACGAAAAAAAGAAGGATTTTCCAAAGAAATTTAAGCTCGATGATGTAAACAAATTCGCTTAGAAACCTATTTCAGTACAAGTGTGGAAAAGACATTTCGTCAATGGCTACCCAGACGCGACGTGGTCGATTGGACATCGTGCACTGACCGCCAATGGAAGAAAGGATGTAAAGCCATACAATTATCGTGGACGTGGACATCAACAAAGAAAATTTTGGAAGCCAGCCGCGAATAACACACAATTTTGGGATGATCTTCAATTCAAGAAAAGGAGAAACTTCAGAAGAAACCAACCCTCCAAGAAAAGCCGAGGATATATTAAGAAATCATAATTTTGTACATCCAAGAAGAAGATGGACCAAGAAACTGTCTCTGTCCGCAGTTAAGAATCATGCAAATAAAAAAAAAGATAACAACGAAAGGATAACAACAAAGAATCTTTCCTTGCTTGAGACGACTTTATACTAGTAATCGAAGTTTCAGCAGATTATCCACATTATTCAGTCCAATAAGCTCCAACATACACGGTGGTACAGTCCTAACTCCAAAGAAATCAAAGTAGAACATGAAAAGCTTTGATAATCAGTAACAGTACAGCCTCATAAACTTGAACTAACAAAAAAAAATAAATGCATGGTCCAAATGTAATCTTAATCGCCAAGTTCCAACTGTAATGTTGGTGAGAGGGCACCATAAAGTATAATTTTCCAAAACTAAAACCATACTTACAATATGCACCATAAAGTATATATTTCCAAACTAAAACCATACTTACAACTCACCTATGCAAAATATACCACCATCCACCGCCTTAAAAAAAGATAACAACGAACAAGATAACACCAATATTTTCATTCCTTGCTTATGAGAGACTTTATACTATAGAATAGTAATCAGATTAAAATGCAGTGATTTTGCAAGGAGAGGCGCATCTTGCAAGTTGCAAGTGAAAACATTTGTCAATCTCAAAGCCTTCACTTTATACTGTGGGACCAAAAACACAATCTTGAATCAAAAAGTTCAACAAATATAATGTAGAAAATGGAATACAAGAAGGTAATTTGTATTTTTGGGCTCAAGCTCGCCTATAAAAAATATCCTTTATTATCAAGATTCAAGTGTAATATCAAAATATGATCACCATATATACATACGGCATCAATATTGAGAAATCGCCAGCTCTAAGCCTTTAAGACTTAAGAGGGCAATAACACCAAAAAAAAAGTCACCAGCCGCATGTATACATTGATCATTTCATCATCTATCATCGCCAATCCAACACCAATCAAACCAACCGCAGATGTAAGAAATGTTAGAAAAAAAAAAACTAACAACCAAACCAATAAACAATCCAACAAAGATGTAAGAGATGTAAGAAAAAAAAAAAAAAAAAAAGAGATCATTAGATCATTCATTTTCCATTCTTCATCATAATCCAAGCCAAGATGTTTGAGTTTCACTTGTTAAGTTTGCTAAATAAAACAAATAAATCATTAATAATTCATACATAAATCATTAATTAAAAAAAATCGTTGTAATTTGTAAATTTCGTAACAAACAATACCTTCATCAAACTTGTCAATTTCATTAATATTTTCTTCCACATTTATCGATTTACCCATTTTGCTCGATCCAACTCGGTACATATTAGAGCTTGGTAATCTTTGGGATAATGAACTTCTAAAAGCATCAAGAATACGACCACCTGTACTGAAAACTGATTCTGATGCAACAGTTGAAATTGGAACAGCTAAAACATCACGAGCCATATATGAGAGAATAGAAATCTCTGCATTAACCTTCCACCAATTTAAAATATCAAACCGATCCCATCACTGCACTCTTCACCAAATATTTATCTAGATCTGATTTGTTGTCTACATCATCCTTCCCAAAATTAGATCTTTTGAATTTCTCTATCATTGAATATCTTGTCCTTAAGATTGCTGAAATACACTAGCCCTTCGTGAGAAATTTTGTTTCATGCAAACCACTTCCACTTTGGCTTTCACCAAGCACTTTAATTTTGTAATCATGAAACATATCATAGCATGATGACCTAATAAGTTGTCTTAGAGCAATGCCATCGTCCTTCATACATCCATATAACGACAAACTCTACATAACGAAGCTTAAAGCGGGGATCTAAAACAACAACAAGATATATATTCAAATTCATTTTTCTATGGCACAATATTTAGAAAATTTTGTCATCATTTTGGAAGCCATACTTCTCACATTTTGATCACTATCCATTTGCCAACTTTGAAGTAGAAGTAAAAGAAAACAATTTCATGAAAAAAAGTATTTGATGTAACATACAAAGAACGAAATTCTTAAAGTCAATTCATAAAATTTTTCCAAGAGAGCAATCCTCTAACATTATTCCAATCTTCATCACTTAAAACACCATTTATAATATGACTTTTCATCATCTCTCTAGTTCGATTTAAAGCGAGTATCAATCTCCTCATACCTTTCAAAAGCTCTCTCAACTTAGCTGCTTGCACATTAAAATGTCGAATTCCATCTTGTAGGAACATCTAAGCATAATATGCTTTTAGTTTTAATTTTTTTAATTTCAATGCATTCTTTAAATTTCTGTAACCTTGCGGTGATTGTGAATATATCTCTTGCTCTTGAACATGACAAGCAGTTGAGATATCTCTTTGGCCATCTTGCGATTAAGTTAACAATGTGAGCTATGCATCTCATATGTAAGCGCCCATCTAGAATACTTACCTCCCCTTTTGCCAAATTTTTTTTGTAGGTGCGTAATGATGCCATTATTAGAACTTGCATTATCAACAGTCACAGTAAAAATTGCTTCAATCCCCCAATCTACAAGACACTTCTCTACTTGTTGACCCGGTTGTTCTCCCTATGGTATAGATTGGACAAAAGTTTATAACTCTTTTATTGAGTTTCCAGTCATCATCAATAAAATGTGCAGTGATACACATATAGTTAATTCGTTGAATTGATGTCCAAGTATCAGTTGTAAGACAAACTCTGTGGCAGGATTTTTTGAAAAGATTTTTTAAAATTGCTCTCTCTTCCTGATAAAATTTAAAGCAATCACGTGTCAATGTGAAGGTATTTGAAACATTGGACAACAGAGACATGAAATGTTTAAACCCCAACCTTCTACATGCTTGAAAGGTAATTCATGCAATAACCATCATTCTTAAAGCTTTCCTTACATTTTCTTGGTCAAATCTCAAGCCTTAAGACTTCAGAATGCTCCTCACCTTACCACTAAATTGAAATGCAAGTTTAGTTTGATTTGGATCATTTTTAATTGGATTCTTCGACACAAGAAAGATGTGCTTAAGTTTGAAGTGCCATTAATCTTTGGATCCTTTGTGATATGATTTCCCACAATAATTACACTTACTCATTTTTTCTCCTTCTTCATTACCTCACAAAGTGTTCCCAAACTTGGTCCCAGGTCCTAGGAGCTTTTCTCTTTTTTTGAAATTGGTGGTTTCTCACCACTCTAGCATCTCTAGTTGAACTCGGTCATAGCTCTAGAGGAACTAACGGTGTTTGAACTTTCTCCAACTTGTGACATGTTTCTTCTTCTAGAATAAAAAAATTAAATAAATTAAAAGAATTTAAAAAAACATGCTTTTATAAATTACATCAACAAAACTTATTTCAATTAGTTGCATTTAAAAAACACTAAGATAAAAAAAAAGATCATAAGGCTTACTTTATTTTTCCAAGACATGCATCTACTGATGTACATGCTACATGTCATACTAGAATGAAACATAAAAAACAGATTATCCTTAAGAGTTGAGCATAGAGATAGACACATAGTAATGGCGATAAGTTCAAATCATATGTTATACTATAATGTTGATAGTGATAGCAATGAGCCAATGATGTAAAGACTAAAGAGCATGTAATTCCACATTAGCACTTAGCATTTAGCATGTTCAGTAATGGCATTGTGAAAGGCCTAATTCCATCTGTTTGCTGCAATAACAGAAATTTCTTAACAAAGAAAAATGTTTTCTAAAGAAGCTGCATCCACCACTCCCAAAGGCCAAAGCCACGAGGCATTGTTCAATTAGAAAATAAATTTTAAATCAACAAGTGAAATTCATTGACCACCGCTCAGCTCTGGCTCACCTCCAAGTTACAAGTTACATTAAACCAAACCGAATAAATCCAACATATTGGCCACGACAGTTCAACAATATTTCAACAAAGGAAGGAGTAGAGAGAATGAGAGAGAGAGAGAGAGGAGTTGAGATAATGTCATTTTCTTCTTACCTGTTGAGTGTTGGTTGTTACTCTCAAGTCTCAAAGAATAAAGTCCACGACAGTGACGACACAATCAAAATTCACCAGGAACCCTAAATCACAATAAACCAAACCGGCGTTGACCACGCTCACCCGTGAATCAAACATTCAAACCATCAACAAAATTTCAACAGAAGGAAGAAGTATAGAGAGAGAGAGAGAGAGAGAGAGAGGAGTTGACATAATCATAATGTGATTTCGTTCTTTGTTAGCGTTGTTGTTACTTCTCAAAGAATAAAGTCCACAACACTACGAGGTGGCACGATCCGCGACAATCACACTTCAGAAAGGCTCACAAGTCACAATTAACCAAATTAACCCACTGGCCACTGTTCTCCCAGCCCACAGGCTGAATCAAAAATTCAAACCATCACCAAATTTTCAACAAAAGGTAGAACCGTAGAAGTAGAGAGAGAGAGAGAGAGAGAGAGAGAGAGAGGAGTTGAGATAATGTGATTTAGTTTTTTTACCGCTGTTGGTTTGTTACCTCACGAATCAAAAGACTTAAATTCAAATCGGATGGGAAGAGACTAAGAGTGAGCGTGAAGAGTGAAGACCCGAATACATAAGTCACGTGAGACGTAAGAACTTGTAGGTCAGATAAATTTATCAGACATCGGCTATCCGCATCCTAGGCAAAAAAATAAAGGAAGAAGAAGTGTCGGCGCATGATTGGAAAGTCAGCGGAAAGCATCGAGTCGGAGTCTCATTTGGAATGCGGAACCGAGAATGCCGCGAATGCCTTATCTTGACAGCGACCATCAAGAGTCGAGGAATGAATACTCAGAAATCCAGCGTCTAGTAAATCGAGGCGAGACGAGGCAGAGAGAAGAGAACGAAGAAAGAAAGAGCCCCTAAATCCCACAATAATTAATCGGTTGAGCAGTAAACCGAACCACAATAATTTAAAACCGAACCAAAAACCATTAAACCGTATTAACCCATAATTTCAACCAAAACCAAATAATGAATAAACCGACAAACCGACTAATTAACATCGGTTCGGTTCGGTTTTCTTTTAACCGTCCAATGCTACTACATGCATAAATAATTATACATTAAGATTCTAAGATGAAAGGCTAATTTAGCCAACTACTTCTTTTCATTTTTTGAAATAATAGTCAACATTCTATCTTATAAGCTAATAACTTAGTAGGATAACCAATTCTAATATAGGATTCAAAATACAAGAAAAGTAAATATTATGATACATGTTGGTCCTATGAACTACAATAGTATTTTTTTATCATAGAATAGCTAGCTAAGGCTTGATTTGGTACCTAATTAAATAAGGATAAAATCATAAGCAATAAATATCAAAATTTATAAGAAATTGAATGCTTCTTTCAAATATTCAAGAATTTAAATGCATTATGTTAGTCATTTTCTATATGAAATTATTTATTTTATTTTGATTTTTTTCTCATTCATATTGATTTTAGTCCCATTTGATCTGTGTCATAGGTACCATTTCAAATCTTTTCCTGTGTTGAGCCCGCCACCACCTTTCCTCCCCTTGTCTAGTAGCAATACTACTCTTACGTTTTCGGGGCAAATCATCATTTAGAATTTTTCAATTTTAAGCGACAATCTTCCACTGGGATCACTGGCTCCGAATCTTTGGTGGCTTGAGCGATTGAAATATCCTCAAATCTTGATCCCAACTAAACCGATCTGGGCTCCTTGGTCGCGATTTTTCAATAGATGCCGGTTTATCAACAATGGGAAATCAAGAACTACCCCTTGCAATTCATTGGATCTACCTTCCTCTTGCAGGTTGTATTTCACTCAGTTAGAATTATCTCCAGACATGTAGTTGGGGTTTTAAGTCAAGGGCCCATTTAACCTTTCGGCATTTCTTGACATTAGTTAATTATCAGAATTATTTATTTGATACATATTTATTAATATCATGTATGCATGAAGGTAAGAATATATGGATTCCTAAATCAAAACTAATCATCCTATAACTCTGTATTGATCAATTCAATATTTATTCTATATCCAAATCATGCTTCAATTGCTATTGCTCATTAACCTTTTTACTCACAACCTTATTCCTCGATACTTTTTCATCACACCCATTACATTTTGATTTGAGGTGTAATAGAATAGGATGACGATTAGACTGATTTTACTAACATATTCCAACATGTCACATTTGAAGCAAGTGAAATTTGTCTCATCAAATCATCACAAACAAATTCATATATTTTGATTTTTTAAGAAATGAATTCATATCAGAAATTGGAAGCGTAAAATCTTTGACTTGTATACAAATCTGAGTAACCAAATCTGAGTAAGTAAAAGCAATATTAAAATTTTCGCAAAAAAAACTTTTATAATCTTTTAAAATTATAAAAATTGTCTGATCAAGCCGGCTATATATAAATTCATCACAATTATCAGCGAGTATCATAACTAAGTTTAATTGAGACAAATAAAAAGTAAAAAATTCAGGAATATTGTTTAGTTACATTTTACAGCATATTTTACCACTCTTATTTTCTTACAAATTCGTCCTCATCTGAAATTATCAACGAGTATCATCATAAGTTAAAGCTTAGTGAGGCAAATAAAGCTAAAGTAAGCTCAACAGGCATTAGAAATAGCGTGCATGATTTGAAATTTGCAAGAAAATAAGAGTGGTAAAATATCTTTGTAAAATGTAACAAATATCATAATAAACAATTATTGTTGTCATTTCATAGGAGTCGATTATTTATTAAGTTATTTAATGAAAGCGATTTTATTCTCCAAATCCTTTCCCTAAATGTCATTTAATTGTATAGTTTGACTTTCATACATTAGTCGTCCATTACTACCAAAATGCGGTAAACCATTTCACCAGTCGACAGGTTGGAATCAACCCCAATCTGAATAGAGTGGAATCTTAAGATTCTGTTAAAGGCTCATCGTTAGAAATTTTCTTTTATTTGCAGATCTTTATAATATAGTCTTCGCAATTTTTTTACATTTCTCTGTTTATCAGCATTACTTCATTTAGCGTTTAATGCATGTTTTAAAACATTTTCATATGCTATATGCGCAGATCATATAATATTAAGACATTGTCTGAGTTAAAATCAGAAATCATCGATATATATTAGATCGTAATAAACATTGTATTTGCTGATATAATGAGAATATCTATTTGTCATTCATACAATATTAATAAAATTAGTAAGAATCAGTAGGAATAATGACATACATTATGATTATAGAAATTAAATTTAATTAGGAATTATGTGTCTCACCTCAGTGTCGTGATGTGTTTGACGCTTCCTTGAGTACACAACATGAAATTGGTGTCTCCTCATATCATTTTTCGTATTACCCAAAACAATGACTCCGAAGCACCCTTACCTAATGCCAATATTATTTATCTGATTAAATCAGCATCATAAAGTTAACCAAAATGCCAATACAAATCCCCCATTCTAATTCACAATCCAATTTTGGAGGAAATGAAAACAGAAAATTTTGCATACTCACTAACAACTAAAAACAATTATTCCAGCAATTCTAACTTCCCACAATTTTACGCAAGGAACCGGTGAAGGAAATGAATTGGGAAAGAAATTTATTAAGACACGGAACTCCTCAGGCTTCCCTCCAATCGGCCAGCACCCGAAAATCCCAATTTCGAGCCGATTGATTCACGGGACTCTGAGCCCGTGCGTTCTGCGTCACAGGAGCATCGGTTCCATACGAAGTCGATGCTGGAAGAAGGCTGCGTCATGGGAGGAAGGCGAAGCCGACGCGGAACTCCTCGTCGTTCGCATCACGAGCGGCGGTTCAGTTGAAGCCGATCGGATTCCTCGCTTGAGCGGGGTCTGCGTCGCGAGGTGGCAATTCTGGCGGCAGAAGAGGAAAGGATTAGCCCGGAGGAGACGGACGTAAATTCGAAGGCGAGAGAGAAGAAAGAAATTACCATTCTTTGAGAAATGAAATAAAAGAAAGCGGGTATACCTTTTGATAAATCCCAAAAAACGTTAATTCCTTAATCCAGTCGCTGCATGCCAAGGAAGGGGTTTGATTCTCTGATGAACATTACTACAGTAATACCAGATTAATTAGATTTTTTTTTAATTTTTTTTTTTTAAATTTTGGATATTACAAGATTGATGACAAATTGAGTTTAAGGGTGCTTTGTTTGGCCCTAACATGTTATTATTAAGTTCAACCAATCTCAAACTTCATTTGATTTCCACTTTGAGAGAAAGTGTATTCATTCTTTTCATATTTTTTATAGTTTTTATCACACCCTGGGTTCAAAAGGCGGTACACCCTGCCTACATGGGATGTGATAAAGTTATATGAAAACCTGTTTGTACTCACAAAAAAAATTTACATGTAATAAAAGTAAAGATAAACTAATAGTTGCGATAAAAATAAGTTATATTTTACTTCATCAATTGAAATTATACTATTGTTAAATGGGAAAATAGAAAAGCATTTAATAACAAAATAAAATAATGTCTAACAATAACATAACTAACATTTAAACAATAAATTGAAAGAACAATAATAAAAATAATTCTACTATGTAAACTACTACATAAAAAGATAAACTGCCATATAAATTAAAATACCGAAGATCTTAATTCTGATCGAAAGCTGACTCCTATGGGGAATGTCCTCCAATTACATTGACAGAACCTGCTATGAGAAAATTTTATAATGAGTTTGATCGATCAAACTCAACGAATGATTATTATTTATTAAAATATAAACAACAAAATAATGTGTTATGCAACATGAATAAGAAAATGGTTCAATCATCACAATTAATAAAAATAGATATTCTGAATTTATTATTTTTAAAGTTGAAGTGAATCAATAAACAAAATGCATATGCTTATGCATCTTGTTTGCCATATACAACAATTACAACAACAACAACAAGAAGCTTTTAGCCCACTATGTGGGGTCAGCTACATGATCCTTCTTCACCGTTGTGTCAGGTTATATGTCAAATTCTCATTTAATTTAAGTATACTAAGGTCATTTTTTATACATCTTAACCAAGTCTTTGTAGGTCTACCTCTTCCTTTCTTAACATAAGGCAAATCTAATGCATCTACTCTCCTAACTGGGTCATTGGACGTTCGACGCTTTATGTGGCCAAACCATCTAAGTCGACTCTCTCGAATCTTATCTCTCACTGGAGCTGCTCCAACTTTTTCCAGAACATACTCATTTCGTATTTTATCTCTAGGAGTAAAGCCACTCATCGACCTGAGCATCCTCATTTCTGCAATTGTTAACTTAGTCTTATGCTTCTCTTTTATTGGCCAACAATTTGTGCCATAAATCATTGCAGGTCTTATCACTATCTTATAAAATTTTGCCTTAAATTTAAGCGGTACTTTTTTATTACACAATAGGCCAGATGTATTCCTCCACTTTAACCATCCAACTTGAACTCTACCTATATCATCTCTATCTATTTCACCATCATTTTGAACAATAGAGCTTAGATACCTGAATCACTCACTCGTTTTATTGACTTGTTCACCCAATGCCACAATACTATCACTAGAATTTCTGGAACTAAAATTACACTACATATATTTAGTTTTAAATCTACTTAAACGAAAACCTTTAGACTCTAAGGTTGGCCTCCATAATTCAAGTTTCTCTTGGACTGCCTCTCTAGTCTTATCAACAAGAAGAATATTATCAGCAAAAAGCATATACCAATATACATCTTCCTGTAAATGCTTAGTAAGAATATCCATAACTAAAGCAAAAAGATAATGGCTTCAAGAAAAATGAGAATTTGATAGCGTAAAATTTGTCGAAACAATCATGACATGAATAGTTTAAAACATTGTGTTAATGCTTATGCTCATATGTATATAAAAAAAAGAAAATCTTGAACTAAGCATTCTTATATCATAATAAATATTATCACAATAGGTATGCTCAGTTATATCTATCTAATGACTCATCTATCACTTATTATTATTATTTGATGTTATACAATTGTTTATATGTATATATTTAAGTAGTATGCATATATAGTCGGTTTTCTATGACACCCTGAACAAGGAAATGTAGTCGGTTTTCTATGTATATATTTAAGTAGTATGCTCAGTTATATCTATCAATGATTTCTCTAAGGAACCGTCGATCTGGCTAGCCATAAGGGATTTAATATTGACATTTATTATCACGTTAATGACCATATACATATCCCAGCAATGAGTGATTAGTAAAGGTGCAATAACTAATATGATCAACAACGTTTATATCTAATAACATGAATTTATAGAAATAAAATTCAAAGCATTTAATAAATATCTTGCAATAATTGTACATGAATGTGTAGTAGTAATTCAAGTTAAAAATGTTATGTTAAATAACTAATTCGTTATGACAAAAGGAAACATACCATCATCTGCATAACAGTAAGGGAATTATCAGTGGTAAGATAAGATTGGCAACTCTATTGAATAGCTAAGAATCTAGTATAAATAACACGATTATGCTCCCAATAAATGAGGGGTATGTTTATCCTTTAACAAATAATGATTACTTGCCTCGAAGTGTGGAACAAAAAGTTTCAATCTAAATTCAAATCTCACAATTCACACTAGGTGAGAAGTCAACAGGGCACACCTACACAAGTATTTTGAATTAGTACAAACGTTATAATATGGGTTACATTAAAATAATTTAAGACTTAGCCTACTCTACACTTATATCAAATAAAAATGCACTCAAATTAAAAATTATATATAATCATTGTATTTTATTATTGATTAATCGGATCAATCTTTTCCTTACGAGGGAGAAAGATCAAGTAACAATAATTCTATGACAATAGAAAGAATGAAAACAAAAAAATCGATGAAATCAATGACGAAAAATAAGAGAAAGCTCGATTAAGGTTTCAAAAGAAGATGAAGAAGAATTGGAGAGGCTTTGGCGGGTATGAGGGAATGGAGAAGTTGGAGCTAGGATTTTTGTTCTTGATTGAAAGGAGGAAAGAGAGTGGAGTAGGGTGTGGCAGTTGAAGAGATGTCGCATGGGGGGGCTTTCGGCTCGGGCGAGAGAAAAAGTCTTTGAAGGGAAAAAAAATTTTATAGTTTGGTCTTTATAGTTTTAGACCATAGTAAAAATCTTTCCCATTTGTCAACTGTAAACTTTAATAAAGTAAACTAGGACATGATTTAGGCTAATTTAGATTAATCTTCTTTAAATTCCCCTCTGTCAAAAATTTTGTTGAATGGTGTTATGTGAGGCTAAAAGCTCTTATGCTTGTGAATTGATGTTTGTCTAACTCTAATCTTGACTAGTTTAATTTTGTTTAGTGCGTGGAAAAATGTATACGATGTGATGAAAACATTTTCATTTCCTATTGTAGTGTCTATCTTCAAAATCCATCTGCCTTGGAATATTCTGTCCTCGTTTTTATGTTAATGCAGGGATATAATCTATTGTATCTTTATTTTTTGTTGTATAAAATATCATTTTTTTAAACATTTAATGTGTGCTTAAATGAATTATTTGAATTTTAATTTATAGAGGCGTCCTGGTGATTTATCTTCTCTCATTGATTTGGATGAGAAGAAATCTGAAGTACCCGAGTATTGTATTGATGCGGGCTCCTTTGGCGGTGTTGCGCGGTTTATTAACCATAGCTGTGCCCCAAATCTTTTTGTTCAATGTGTATTGAGTCAACATCATGATATTAAAATGGCGAAGATAATGTTATTTGCTGCTGATAATATTCCTCCATTACAGGTAATGTCCTTTTCCAAATGCTTATAATCTTACAATCCTATCAAAATTTTATTATTTGTGTTTTGCAATAAAATGTATGAGTCTTCAAATTAAGCTATGTTTGTTTTTTTAGTATGAGTTTAACAGCAGTATTTGTTTTATGAACAGTTGTATTTTTTTTTAGTTATGCTTGTTGCTATTTTTCCTTTTTTTGCTGTAGCCTCCTACCAATGACTTTTTAAAAGGCTGGTTTATAGCAGTAATTACACCTAGATCGTTAGAAATTTTGATTTGGAAAATAGATCATTAATGGAAATTAATTGCGTTCAATAAATCTTATTAGTTCTTTTATTTCAGCTTGAATCTTCTGATTATTTCTTTATTTTACTTACGGCTATACTTTTTTTTTTCACATAATTTTTTCTATAAAATGCTGCAAATAGACCATTACATTTTTTTTTTTTGTTTTTGAGTCTTTTTCTGTTCGGCTGCTTTGCCCCCTATGAACTGTAAGAAAAACTGCTTTTGGCTTAATTGAAAATTGCTGCCACCAAAATGTTTATTTTTTGTCATTATCTACAAGCATACTTGTCAAGCATATGACAATGAGTCTATTGCTAAAAAAACCATTAATCAGAAAACTGAAGCAGGATTGTTTTAATCGAATCAAGCAGTTCTCTGATCTATGGATTGAAAGAGGATAATTATTGATTCCTGTCAACAATTGATTTATTCTTTAAATAGCAACATCTAGCGGTAAAATGAAAGCATAGGTGTCAATAAGTTCTTGGGTTTGGCAACTTCCACTCTTTAAAAATGATAACCAAATCTTATCCATGATTTTGAGATGTAAGTGGTTAAGGGAAATGAGATCCCACTACTAACAATTTTTTATTTAGATGTTGAGTTTCTTATATATTAGCTTAATAATCATCTTTATGAAGCATCCCCCGCGCAATCATGTAGTGAATCATCTTAGATTTTTAGTTATAATTTTGTCATATTTTATCATTTTTATTATTGTTACTTTGTTATCACGAAATATTCAGACTTTAATATCTTATCTACCCTTTGGAATCATCCCTTTGATAGAAATTTTTACATGCATTATCTCTCAATAATCACCAGCAATATATTTAGTAGTTTCCTTTTGTTTTGGTGTTTGAGGTGATATACATGGTATCATTTTTGCTTCTGCATGGTACTTGTGGTCATCATCAACTAGAAAAAAAAAGTTGAAACATAACTTTTTTCGCCAAGTTGTCTGATCGAGGTCATGTTTCTATTGAAGCCAAGAATGTCCCTTAAATTTTAAAGCTTTATCGTTGTCTTATTATCAAACTTAGTTTCTGTCATCACAAATAAGAGCTTTCCATCCATAAATTGAACCTTGTCACTATCTTCTGTAGAATAATTTTAATATAAACTCTTTATGTGGTGTAGAATAGAAGGGCATGCTTGACTTTAAGATCCTAGACTACTTAGAACTACCTATACTGAGAACTAATTCATCATAGATCGCTTCACTAATAGCCTCATAAATATACCTTCATTTGATTAAAACTTAGCCCACTACTTCGTTGTGAACTTTGTCTTTTCATGCTGCTAGTTTTACCAAATGGCCAATACACAACGCCATGACCTTTAGATTGGCTCCTATCTTAAGATTTAGATTTAACTTCGTGTTAGCCACTTCATAAGCTTCTTGCTCTGCTCTCAAAATTCAACACAACAAAACAAGTTCCTTCTCCTGTTTCCCGTGATTTCCTATAGCTAAAAGTTTGAATTCGATCTAAGTTTTTTTTTTCCAATTGATTACTCCTGAATGCTGCTATTGTTGCAGCTGCTACCTTGCATCAGGCATTAAGGGTCTATTTGGGATAACTATAATTTTTTGTATAAAGATGATTATAAAATTTCTATGAGGAAATAACTCTTGAAAATTGATATAGGTGTTATAAATATTTTCTTTAAAAAAAAATATAAATAAATTTTTGATAATTACCATAATTCAACAACTCCAATTTTTAAAAGTTTTCACTGCAGAACTTCAAAAGGCAATCAAAGCAGTCTGAAAAATGCTAATATATGAGCTCGTTTACTTTATTGCAGTTGGTGTTTTCTTAATCATTTGCAAAGTTCAGCTACCTTTTATTCCATAATCAGAGTTTATTTCCATCCAAATACCATAATATATTCTCACTTGCTATAACAACTAAGCTTCCTTTCAAAATGAGATGAAAGATTCCAACTCTCAACTTATATGTCTTTAAAATATTTTACCTACGTAGCACATAATTCTTATATATTTATGTATCTATATCTAAATTTTAATATTTATATAAATAATATTTAAAGTTTTAATATTACATTAAAAATAATATTACCATTAACTTTTTAAAATAAAATGCATATTTTCTTGCATAAAAAAAGTTTATATTTGTAAATGTTAGATGCATTTTTATAACTTGTGTTCTATGTATGTAAATTTAGTTTTGATTATTTGTTCGATTAATCCGCATTTTTTTATTATTTTTTATATATATTGTTCATCTGTAAAACTTGCAGGAACTTACTTACGACTATGGTTACGTGCTTGATAGCGTAGTTGGCGTCGATGGCACTATTAAAAAATTGCGTTGCTTTTGTGGTTCTGCAGACTGCCGAAAATGGCTTCACTGATTATTTTCACCTTTCTTTCTTCTTTTTTTTTTTTTCGGGCAATGGATTGGTGGTTGTAATTTTGTGTTAACTGATTTTACATTTTTATTATTTTCATACGCCCAGATTAGGCATCAACAAACCACCACAAAGCACTACTTGAAAGGAAAATTTTTTTTTTTGTACTCTTTCCTATAAACCATTTGTGAACAGTCCATCTCTTTATTTGGAAATTTAATTCAGACGTCAAATCTCTGTGATGAATACCCCTACTTGTTTTTCTTTTTATATAAATCAGAATTGTGAATGATTTACTTTTAAATCTTATCTAATGTGATTCTAAGCATTGCTTAGTAGTGTATTTTCCTATTAGAAAATAGGAGAACAAGGCTTCTGTACAGTTCCTGCACATCAGTTAGTAATATGGTTTCTGTTTTTTCCCCCTTTTATCTGTCAACAATTTTTGTTTGATCATTTTCATAATTGTCAGCTTGAGGACAATGTCAGTAAGTTGGATAAGTTAAATCGGTTTAGGATCAAAATAGGTCTTCAACTATTTATGATAGATCATTTTAGTGTTAAACTAAATAGAAAGATTAATTTGATTTTTTGACTATTTGATCAGAGATTAAGTTGATCTTTTCGTTTAAAATAATGAATATTACAGGGTATTTTTGGAATAATAAAAAATAAAAAGTAGATAATTAATAAACTATTTTTTTCTCATTTTCATTTATGCATTGCATCATAGAAGGATCAATTTGGTGCTTGATTAAATTGTCAAGGGACTAAATTGATCTTTCATAATTGAGATTAATTTGGTTATAAATCCATTTTCAATTTGTTTTTTTTTTAATTGAAGTATGTTTTAAAATGTAATTAGTTATTTAAGTATTATTAAATAAATTTAGATATAGATATAGATGTTCAATAAGTGAGCGATTAGTATGTCACGTCAAATTCGGCGTGACAGTGCAGTTAATTTGTGGTATAGTAGTTAGTCGTTCAGAGAACGATTAGTTTTGTAATGTATGCAGGTTAATTGCCTAGTAACTGAGCGATTAGAGTAGATAATTTTTTTCATTTCAATTCGGTTACTCCAAATCATTAAGCATATTTAAGTTGAGTGAATTAATATTAGGCATATTGAAGTCTTTAAGGATATGTATAGTAGAGTTATTACATCAAGGATCGACTTTAAGTTTTTATTTTTTTGCTTTAGATATGGATGTTCTTATTAGACATTTATAGGAAGACTATTGAGGATCGGCAATTTTTTATTATTTAAGTCATTTACATCAACGATCGGCAATTTTTTACGTTGGTGTATGCTTTTTGCCAATGTCATTCTTTTTGTTGATATGATTATTGAGTGAGTCCAAGAGAAGCTTGAATTATGGAGGTCAACCTTAGAGTCTAAAGGTTTTCGTTTAAGTGGATCTAAAACTAAATATGTAGAGTGTCATTTTAGTTGTAGAAGTTATAATGTTAATGTTGTGATATTAGGTGAACAAGTCATTAAAAAGTGAGCAATTCAAATATTTAGGCTCTATTGTTCAAAATGATGGTGAAATAGTATTAAAAGAGAAATAAAACATCTACTATAAGAAATAAAAAAAATAATGCAGCACAATAAAGTTTCAAGATATATACAAAGAAATAAAACATCTACTATAAGACAATAAAAAAATAAAAATAAAACATACATGAACTAATGTAGTATAGTTGCACAATATCTAAGGCAGTCTTTCTAAAAGTCACCCGATTTCAACATCATCATTACATTTTTCATCAGATGGATCGTTAAAGTAAATATCATTGCCTCACTCTCTCATGATTTGACATATCTGGACATACTCATTAGTAGAAAATATTTGGTATTCACTATCAATATTCCATAATGAATGATTCTTTAACGCACCTAGCCAACTTACATAAATTGAACAATCATCATCATTGATATTACTTGCTCTTTGCTATAGTTTCATACATCATCGCTTGTAGCACTCAGAGGCACATGTGGTTCCTCTGATTGATAAATAACATCATCACTGCCACGACACTCATAAGTACCACGACATACATTGCTATTAAATATTAACAGTATAAGCATAGAAAGATAAATAAGGTAATTATATGGGAATCAATACGTCAAAGTCGTGTGAGAGCCGATAAAATGCATCGATGGTATATGTTGGTTAACACGGATCGGTGGCGTGGTTGCAATATTAATATCCTTGACTTTCACATACAACACTAATATCTGACGAGAAGCTTCATCCAATGTAACGTCACAAACTTCATCATCAGAAATAGCAGATGCTATAAATCCGTTACTCATTGGATAACGACACGTAAGACTCATAGTGTGACGCTCTGAATCAATGTGTAAGTATCTCATAATTCTTTGTTTCAATTCCAATAAGGTGCTATCTTTAATGATTTACCACCACATAACTTAAAATGAATCGCTCATACTTATTTATCTAGAATAAGATCAACAAAAAAAAAATTCTCTACTAATTCCTCGAATAACTGAAAAATAACTAATCATATTAGTATTCCCTAAATTTAGAAAAGTATCACGCTTCCAAATTTATTTGTAGCACAGACTATATAAATCAAACGATATTTAACTCAATTGACACGTTATGCAAACAAATCATCTAAGGTGACTTGCTCTAAATGTCACTGGCTCTAATCTTATAGGCCAACTGCAATGACTCAAATCCTACTAATATCATCCCAAACTATTTCACAATTATTTTTAATAATATACCTCACATATATTAAACGTTAAAAACTGTATTATCACCCAAAATTATAAATCAAATCCCTTAATAACAACTCTAAGCCCTAAACTAAAATCCTAAACCAAATTCCCCTAATACACATAATCTAATTAATGATAAATGAGAAAAAGTAAGGATTCACCATGTGTTTACAAAGAACGACGGCAATGTGTGCTAAGAATTCTGGAATCCGTCGCAGGAAACTTCCCTGAAAGGAACGGAGCTGTCGGAATCATCACCGGAAGCCATTGTTAGGTTCCAAGGGCTGTTAGATGGAGACGAAAGGCGTCAAATGTAGCGAATAAATCGTCAGCAACAAATTGTTGACGATTCAAATATCTGAGCGAACATTGCACGATTGGAGCAAGGCTTGGTCGTCGAGAGGAAGGTCGGTGCTGGAAGGGAGAAACCGGCTCACGTGGGAGCTCGGATCAGGAGGGGAGGTCACGCTAATGGGGCCGACGGTCGATTAGCCCTGTATTCTGGGCTAGTCCCCACTAAGTGGGCTACGATTGAAGTCACCCACTTGGGCGACTAGCTTCAGCCTACTACAGTCCTTGTCATATCGGATTTGATGTGGCATTAGAGTGGGTGGTCTACATCTACATATTTTTTTTAATAATACTTAAATTACTAATTATATTTTAAAGCATACTTAAATTAAAAATATTCCCTTTTCAATATTTAACATTGTTTGTTTAATTGCACATATGTATTTGTGTAGTATAATTTCATATTTATTTATTTTTGATATTTCAATGAATGTTATAGTGAACTAATAGATATAACACGTGCAAGAATTTGAACCTAAGACTTCTTGATTGAAAATTAAAGCTCAATTATTTGGTTTAGGTGATTTGAGAAAACTCAATTTAATCTTCCGTGTTTATGTATTATTAAATTCTATTTATTATTTTTGCCCTATTGTTGACTTGAAAGTGAGTTTGTTTTGGTTTTTGAGTTCAATTTATATTGTATTACTTTGTAGAATATTTGGGAAAATAATGTTTAATAATCCAATAGAATCCTCCGGCGGATTTGCTTTGATATATCTTATAAGATTTTACTGTTTTTTTTTTCGAAAAAAAAATTGCTTTAGCCTTTTTTTTTTTTGTGGTTTCTTCTTAATATTATTTTCTCTTTTATGTTTGGTTGAGTATGTAAATTTTGATGTTACTCGTTACTCACATTTAAGTTATGTTAAGGGGTCGTCTGATTGTCTTAAAAAGAAACAGTATAAAATCAAATATAAAGTAAGATAAGTGTCTTTTAAGTAATTTATAGTTATTGCATTGTCTCTAAGATGAATATATGAGAACTAGGTACATGTAGAGTTAAATAAAAATAATGTATTTTTGAATATTTTAGAATTAGTTGATTATATGTAAAGTAATTATAAAAAATATATATATAGAGTAATTATCATTATTACATATAGCCACCCATAGAAGGATGCAAGATGTTATTTTGGATTTAAAGATTTGGATTAGTATAAATATTTTATTATTTTTATGTTAATCAATTTGACTAATTTATATAGGATGCACTATAATTTTTTAAAATATCTAATTGGAAGGAGGATATTGAGAAATTGGCCTCATGATGTTGTTCAGGATATAATTTACTTTTTTTTTTGTGACAAAATTGAGTGAATTTGGTTATGTTGGAAATTTAATAACAAAAATTTAAAATTTTATTGTAAGTCACTTTAGCTAAGCTAAATTGAATAGGTTGCAATTTTTTTTCTCTTAAATGTTCAATCAAAAGAAAGATACAAATTTAGCTTATTTGTTCAGTGGGAAAATTAGAGCTGATAATGATATTTTAAATCTATCTCGCTTAGTCTTCAAAGAATACACTTATTTTATGTAGACAATTTTTATGAGACTTTCTATGTCATTATGATACATCCCTATTGTATCTCAGCCATTGGATTCACTTAGGGATGCTGCCGCGGAATTTAATCTCAGCCGTCTGCTGTTTCTTCACGTCGTTCTATCGCCCGTTGGATGAAGCTTCCTGGGGAAGAAACACGTAGCTTGTTGAGGAAGGAATCAAAAGAGTATTTCGACTCTTCGAGCGGCCGAATACTCCAGAGAGAGAGCAGAGAGGGAAGATGAGCTCGGGAGAAGGTTTTAGGGTTTCTGCCGAGGGAAAGACAAGCTATCCAGAGGGAAGAAGAACAAGACAAGGAAGAAGAAGAAGATGCAGAAGGATCAATATTATTGCTTGGTTTGCTGTCTTTTTACAAGGCTTATTTATAGCCCTAGTTTATTTACATTTCAGTAGATCTAACTACTTTCTGTTAGATCTGTTTGTTATTTTCTTGCTTTACATGTTTTTATTCTCTGGATTTTGATTTTCTTCCATAGTTTCTATTATTTTGTTATCTTGTTGGTGTAGTTGTCTGATCGGGCAAGATCTTGATTTCTCTTTCTATTTTCTGTTAGCTTGTTGATGTAGTTGTCATCTGGTTAGTGGTTCTCTGGCTTTCGCTAGGGTTTGTATTTATTTTGTTTATTTTATTGGATAAAAGTCTATTAGCCAAGATGGGGTTTTCTTTCTCTTGTGTTGATGTTGATGTGCTCTGCGGGACCATATCATTACCCTCTTCCCAAAAATTGACCTTGTCCTCAAGGTCAAAATTAGGGTAAGTCTTCTGAAACACCTTGAATGATATCCAAGATGTATCCTTTGTTAACATTCCATCCCATTGGATTAGTAATTCTTTAATAGGCCTATCTGCTTGTAGTATTGTTCTTTCATCTAAAACTTTGATGGGTTTAACCAATCGGTTATCTATGAATTGTCTTTGGAAGTATAATTTTTGTAGAGTCTTGCAGTATTATTTGAGTCTAGAAACATGGAATACATTGTGGATCTTTGTTATTTTTGAAAGTTCCACTTTATATGCTACACTATCTTCATAGAATTTTAAAAGGTTCATAGTATTTTCTTTGTAATTTTGAGTAAAGTCTTTGTGATAAAGTTTATCAGGTTGTAATTTTACAAACATCAAATCATGTATCTGGAATTGGAGTTCCCTTCTTTTTCTGTTAGTAATCTATTGCATTCTGTTTTGAGCTTCCTGTAAATTCTCTTTAAGGTGTTGAAGTACTTTGTCTCTTTGTTGCAACAATGTGTCTATCTCTATGTTATTAGATTTATTACAGCTGTAAGGTATGATTGTAGGTGGAAGTCATAAACTATTTGAAAGGAGTCATCTTTGGGCGTTCTTGATGTGTTGTAGGAAAATTCTATCCATGGTAGAAACTATAACCAATTCTTTGGTGTCTCTAGTACATAGCTCCTAAGGTATTATTCTAATGTCCTGTTAGTGACTTCTGTTTGGCCATCTGATTGGGGATGATATGAGTTGCTATGACTGAGTGTAGTTCCACTGAACCTAAATAATTCTTGCTAGAAATTACTCATAAAGATAGGATCCCTATTTGATACTATACTCTGTGGTATACCATTATGTTTGCATATGTCTGAAATGAAAATTTGAGCAATAGATGTTGCTGAAAAATTAGTGTGGAGAGCTAAAAAATGTGCATAGTTAGAGAGTCTATCTACAACCACTAAGATAGCTATTTTATTATGAGATTTGGGTAATCTCGATAAAATCTAATGAGAGTTCCTCCCATAGGGATGGTATGCAATGGTTGCAATAGCCACAGGTTTTAGGTTGTCATATTTCACTTGTTAACATATGGGGTAGGTTGATATAAATTGCTGAATGTCTTGCTTCATTTTTTTCTAGTAAAATTGTTGAGTTATTCTTGCTACTGTTCTCTTTATTCCATAATGACCCCATACTAGTGATGAATGTAGTTCTCTCATGATGGTGATTCTTACTTCGATTATTTATTACAATTCTATTTTTGTAATATACTAACCCATTATAAACTCTATGTTTTGAAAAAACTCTGAGTTTTCTGTTATCTGCTGATAGAGGTGTTGTAATTTAGGAATAACTTGTGTCTCATCTTTAATTTGTTGTATTAAAGAGTTGAATTGTGTAAGTATAAAAACTCTGATAAGTAGAGAATTTTGAGCTGTATGTTGTAGATTGATCTTCTTGACTATAATTCTTATGGATAATGCATGCTTTGTTTATGATAGTTTGTATTCATTGTATAATCAAAGCTGAGTTTGATTAAGAATCTTTGTTGTTCTGGTGTCTGAATTATTTGCTTCATTAGTTCTCTAATGCTCTTCTGATCTATTCTAATGGTGAACTTGTGGCTACGATATTACCTCCATCTCCCCCGCTTCATTTATGGCATATAGTTCCCTCATAGGTTGATGACCTTTGTAAAGTTGGAGATAATTTTTGTTGAAATATGCAATAGGATGGCTATTTTGGATTAATCACTCTATTGCGATTCAAGCTGTTTTTATAATGAAAGGTATAGAAAAATTTGGAAATGCTAATTGTAAGGATACCATTTTAGATGTATGAATGCCTTTTGAGCTTCTTGACCATTGAAATTTCTTTTAGTTAGGAGTGATGTTAATGGTGCGATTGCATTTATATTTCAAATTTTTTATAATATCCGATTAAACTCGGGAATCCTCTTATGTTTCTGAAGTTGGGCAGCCATGATTATCGCTTCAATTTTCTTTTGATCTACTTCTATTCCTTGAGCTGACAATATATGTCCTAAGTATTCTATTCTTTCATGGATGAATGAGCATTTGGATAGTTTGATAAACAATACTTGTTGTTTCAATTTCTCCAGAACTGCTTGTAGATGTTGTTGATGTTGCTTAATGGTGGGACTGTAGATTAAAATATCATCAAAGAATACTAACACAAATTTGCATAAGAATGGTTTAAGTATTGTATTCATCATAGCTTGGAAGATTTAGGGTGCATTTGTTAATCCAAATGACATGGCTATGAATTCATAATGTCCTTCATGTGTTCTGATGGCTGTTTTGTATATATCCTCCTATGCCATTCTTATTTGATGGTATCCTGAACACAAATCTAGCTTTGAAAAAATATTTGCTCCATGTAATTCATCCATTAGTTCCTCTGGTGTTGCTATGGGAAATCTGTCAGGAATGGTGATTTTGTTTAGTGCCCTATAGTCCACACAAAATCTCCAAGTCCCATCTTTTTTTCTTTATTAACAGGGCTGATGAAGAAAAAGAGCTAGTTCTTTCCCTTATTATCCATGTATCCAATATTTCTTTGATTAATTTCTCAATTTCTGTCTTCTGAAAATGTGGATATCTGTAAGTTTTAACTTTTATTGATTGAGTGCCAGGTGACAGATTAATATGATGATCTATTTCCCTTTTGGGAGGTATGTCTGATGGTGCTTGAAATAGTTCTTGATACTGATGTAATACTTGTTGTATATTTGCAGGTAGGCTGTTGAATTCTTTTATTGTGGAGTCTATCAACTGTGATACCTCTCTGATGTGTAAGTAGGATGCTATCTCATCCTTATTTTTCAATTTTGTAAACTGATGTAGAGTAATGCTTTCCACATTTGAAGCTGTGTCTTCTTGCAGTTATATTATTATGTCATTATATTTGAATTTCATAGTTAGCTTCATGTAATCTGTGGTGCATTCTCCCAGTTGTTCTAGTCATTGTACACCTAATATTACATCTGCTCCTTACATAGGCAAAAGGTAACAGTTTGTTATGAATGTATATCCTTGTAATTTGATAGGTATGTTGGAGAAAACTCCTGAGCATTGGAGTGTCTCTCCATTTCCTACTAATACTTTGAAAAAAAGATGCGGTGTATTTGTTCTATGAACTTAGTTTGTTTGTATAAAGTTGTGTGTTGATCCACTATCTATCAGTACTTGAACTGGTTTTTTTCTAATCATCTCTTGTAAACGCAGTGTCCTTGGGTTTGATTGTCCTATGAATGCATTGAAGCTGATTTCTGGTATGTCCTCATTTATTAATAGATTTTCTTTGTAACTTTCTTGCTGCAGGTTGTAGTCCTGATCATCATTGACTATCATGAGGGAAAATAGCTTTGATTTACATGTGTGGCCCCTATGATATTTCTCATCACAGTTAAAGCATAATCCTTTTTTTTCTTTCTTCTAACTGTATTGCTGTAAGTCTCTGTATTGGTATATTTGATTTGTTACTACTGTTATTGTTGTGAATTGGCATAGTTGGAGTGGGTATTAATGGTTGTTGTTATTTCAATGATGTTGCTTGGTTGAAACGTGAACTTCTTCCTACATATACATCATCTGCTAATCTATCTTCCATTAATTTTGCTAGTTGAAAGGCTTGTTGTAATGAAGTTGGTTGTAATGCTCTGACTTCCCTTTTAATGTCTTGTCTCAGTCCAGATTCAAAGCAACTTTGTAGGAATTCAAAAGGGATTCCTAAAATTTGGTTTGCCAATTCTTCAAATTTATTATAAAATTCTTGCACTGATGTTTTTTTGCTGTAATTTGGCTAATTCCCCACGTAAATCTCTGTATATTGAAGGTCCAAATCTTTGTATTACCTGTTCTTTGAAATTTTGCCAAGAATGTAGTTGTTTATTGAGATGCATCCATTGGAACCAACTTAGAGCAGGTCCATCCATATAAACTGATGCTATGATGAACTTCTGTTCTTCTGAAAGGTTATAATATTGGAAGAATTGATCTGCCTTGAATAACCATCCCTTTGGGTTCTCTCCGTTAAATCGAGGCATGTCTACTTTAACTGGTCTTGAATTTTTATTGTATGATTTAATTTGAGGAGTAAATTTTACAGGATTAGAGTTACATACCTGTGATTGTTTACTTCCTTGTTGTTGTCCTTGAATTAATTTTTCCAGCTTATCTTCAATGGCTGAAAGTCTTCTTGATACTTCATTCAAGATAATGGTGATTGATGTCATCTGTTCATCATTTTTATTCAATCTTCCCACACATTCTTTTAATATTTTTGTTGCATGTCTTGTGCCGTCTGCCATTGTTTGTTGCGGCTGAAGGTTCAATGAGAGCACCAATGATATGTCTCTATTGTATCTCAGCCGTTGGTTTCACTTAGGGATGCTGCCGCGGGATTTAATCTAACCCGTCTGCTGATTTCTTCATGTCGTTCTATCGCTGATTGGATGAAGCTTCCTGGGGAAGAAATGCATAGCTTGTCGAGGAAGGAATCAAAAGCATATTTTGACTCTTCGAGCGGCCGAATACTCCAGAGAGAGAGCAGAGAGGGAAGATGAGCTCGAGAGAAGGTTTTAGGGTTTCTGCCGAGGGAAAGAGAAGCTATCCAGAGGGAAGAAGAAGAAGATGAGGAAGAAGAAGAGGATGCAGAAGGATCAATGTTATTGCTTGGTTTGTTGTCTTTTTACAAATCTTATTTATAGCCTTAGTTTATTTACATTTCAGTAGATCTAACTACTTTCTGTTAGATCTGTTTGTTATTTTCTTGCTTTACATGTTTCTATTCTCTGGATCTTAATTTTCTTGCATAGTTTCTATTATTTTGTTATCTTGTTAGTGTAATTGTCGATCTGGCAAGATCTTGATTTCTCTTTTGGTTTTTTGTTAGCTTGTTGATGTAGTTATCTGATCTATTATGCAGTGGCTCTCTAGGCTTTCTTTTGCTAAGCAGTGACTTTTATTTATTTTATTTGTTTTATTGGACAAAGTCTTTTAGCCAATATGGGGTTTTTCTTTCTCTTGTGCTATTGATGTATGCAGCTTTGTCTGGGTCCATATCATTACCCTCTTCCCAAAAATTGACCTTGTCCTCAAGATCAAAATTAGGGTAAGTCTTCTGAAACACCTTGAATGGTATCCAAGATGCATCCTTTATTAACATTCCATCCCATTGGATTAGTAATTCTTTAATAGGCCTATCTGCTTGTAGTATTGTTCTTTCATCTAAAACTTTGATGGGTTTAACCAATTGGTGGTTATCTATGAATTGTGCTGGAAGTATAGCTGGGTGTAGCTTGGAGTCTTGCCAGTGTACTGTTTGAGTCTAGAAACATGGAATGCATTGTGGATCTTTTGTTTAAAGTTCCACTTTATATCTTCTTGACCTATCTTCTGTAGAATTTTAAAAGGTCCATAGTATTGTCTTTGTAATTTTGAGTAAGAGTGTTGTGATACTGAAGTCTTATAAATTCTCTTTAAGCTGTTAAAGTACTTTGTCTCTTTGTTGCAATAATGTGTCTATCTCTGCGTTATTAGATTTATTATAGCTGTAAGGTATGATTATAGGTGAAAGTCTGCCATAAACTATTTGAAAAGGAGTCATCTTTGCAGAGGTGTTTACTGATGTGTTGTAGGAAAATTCTGCCCATGGTAGAAACTGTAACCAATTCTTTGGTGTATCTAGTACATAGCTCCTAAGGTATTGTTCTAATGTCATGTTAGTGACTTCTATTTGGCCATTTGATTGGGGATGATATGAGCTGCTATGACTGAGTGTAGTTCCACTCAACCTAAATAATTCTTGGCAAAAATTACTCATAAAGATAGGATCCCTATCTGATACTATACTCTGTGGTATACCATGGAGTTTGCATATGTCTGAAATGAAAATTTGAGCAATAGATGTTGTTGAAAAATTGGTGTGGAGGGCTGAAAAATGTGCATACTTAGAGAGTCTATCTACAACCACTAAGATAGCTATTTTATTATAAAATTTGGGTAATCCTATAATAAAATCCATTGAGAGTTCCTTCCAAATAGTTGATGGTATAGGCAATGGTTGCAATAGCCCTGCAGGTTTCTGGTTGTCATATTTCACTTGCTGACATATGGGGCAGGTTGATATAAATTGTTGAATGTCTTGCTTCATTTTTTTAGCAAAATTGTTGAGTTATTCTTGCTATTGTTCTCTTTATTCCACAATGACCCCTACTAGTGATGAATGTAGTTCTCTCATGATGGTGATTCTTACTTCTGATTCTATAGCTATTACAATTCTATTTTTGTAATATACTAACCCATTAGAAACTCATGTTTTGGAAAAAACTCTGAGTTTTTTTGTTATCTGTTAATAGAGGTGTTGTAATTCAAGAATAACTTGTGTCTCATCTTTAATTTGTTGTATTAAAGAGTTGAATTATTGGGTGTAAGCATAGAAACTCTGATAAGTAGAGACTTTTGAATTGTCTATTGTAGATTGATCTTCTGGACTATAATTCTTGCGGGATAATACATCAGCTACTTTGTTTGTGATACCTGGTTTGTATTCTATTGTATAATCAAAGCCCAGGAGTTTGATTAAGAATCTTTGCTATTCTGGTGTCTGAATTATTTGCTGCTTTAGTTCACTAATGCTCTTCTGATCTGTTCTAATGGTGAACTTGTAGCCTAACAGATATTGCCTCCATCTCCCCACTGCTTCTGTTATGACATATAGTTCCTTTGCATAGGTTGATGACCTTTATAAAGTTAGAGATAATTTCTTGCTGAAATATGCAATATGATGGTTATTTTGGATTAATACTGCTCGTATTGCAGTACTTGAAGTATCTGTTTCTACAATGAAAGGTATAGAAAAATTTGGAAATGCTAATACAGGTAAGGATACCATAGCTTCTTTTAGATGTATGAATGCCTTTTGAGCTTCTTGACCGAAATTCTTTGTTTAGCTAGGAGTGATGTTAATGGTGCAGTAATTGCTGCATATTATCTTACAAATTTTTTATAATATCCTGTTAAACACAGAAATCCTCTTAGCTATTTCACTGAAGTTGGAACTTGCCATGATTATACTGCTTCAATTTTCTTTTGATCTACTTCTATTCCTTGAGCTGACAATATATGGCCTAAGTATTCTATTCTTTCCTGGATAAATGAACATTTGGATGGTTTGATAAATAATGCTTGTTGATTTAGTTTCTCTAGAACCGCTTGTAGATGTTGTTGATGTTGCTCAATGGTGGGCTGTAGATTAAAATATCATCAAAGAATACTAACACAAATTTACATAGGAATGGTTTAAGTATTGTATTCATCATAGCTTGGAAGGTTGAGGGTGCATTTGTTAATCCAAAGGGCATGGCTATGAATTCATAATGTCCTTCATGTGTTCTGAAGGCTGTTTTGTATATATCCTCCTCTGCCATTCTTATTTGATGGTATCCTGAATGAAAATCTAGCTTTGAAAAAACATTTGCTCCATGTAATTCATCCATTAGTTCCTCTAGTGTTGGTATGGGAAATCTATCAGGAATGATGATTTTGTTTAGTGCCCTATAGTCCACACAAAATCTCCAAGTCCCATCTTTTTTCTTTATTAACAGGGCTGGTGTAGAAAAATAGCTAGTGCTTTCCCTTATTATCCATGTATCCAACATTTCTTTGATTAATTTCTCAATTTTTGTCTTCTAAAAATGTGGATATTTGTAAGTTTAGCCTTTATTGGTTGAGTGCCAAGTGACAGATTAATATGATGATCTATTTCCCTTTGGGGAGGTAAGTCTGATGGTGCTTGAAATAGTTCTTGATATTGATGTAATACCTGTTGTATATTTGCAGGTAAGCTGTTGAATTCTTTTGTTGTGGAGTCTGTCAGATGTGATACCTCTCTGATGAGTAAGTAGGATGCTATCTCATCCTTATTTTTCAGTTTTTGTAAACTGATGTAGAGTAATGCTTTCCACATTTGAAGCTGTGTCTCCTTACAGTTGTATTATTGTGTCATTATATCTAAATTTCATAGTTAGCTTCTTGTAATCTGTGGTGCATTCTCCCAGTTGTTCTAGCCATTATACACCTAATACTACATCTGCTCCTTGCATAGGCAAAAGGTAATAGTCTGTTATGAATGTATATCATTATAATTTGATAGGTATGTTGGAGCAAACTCCTGAGCATTGGAATGTCTCTCCATTTTCTACTAATACTTTGAAAAAAGATGCAAGTGTGACTATGTGTTCTATGAACTTGGCTAGTTTGGACTGTATAAAGTTGTGTGTTGATCCACTATCTATCAGTACTTGAACTGGTTTTTTTTCCAATCATCCCTTGTAAACGCAATGTCCTCGGGTTTGATTGTCCTGTGAATGCATTGAAGCTGATTTCTGGTATGTCCTCATTTATTAACAGATTTTTTTGGTAACATTCTTGCTGTAGGTTGTAGTCCTGATCATCATTGACTATCATGAGGTCAAATAGCTTTGATTTACATGTGTGGCCCCTATGGTATTTCTCATCACAGTTAAAGTATAATCCTTTTTTTTTCTTTCTTCTAACTGTATTGCTGTAATTCTCTGTATTGGTATATTTGGTTTGTTACTATTGCTGTTATTATGAATTGGCATAGTTGGAGTGGGTAGTATTAGTTGTTGTTATTTCAGTGATGTTGCTTGGTTGAAACGTGAACTTATTCCTACATACACATCATCTGCTAATCTATCTTCCATTAATTTTGCTAGTTGAAAGGTTTGTTGTAATGAAGTTGGTTGTAATGCTCTGACTTCCCTTTTAATGTCTTGTCTCAGTCCAGATTCAAAGCAACTTTGCAGGAATTCAGGAGGTATTCCTGAAATTTTGTTTGCCAATTCTTCAAATTCATTATAAAATTCTTGCACTGATGCTTTTTTCTATAATTTGGCTAATTCCCCACGTAAAGCTCTGTATACTGAAGGTTCAAATCTTTGTATTACCTGTTCTTTGAAATTTTTCCAAGAATGTAGTTGTTTATTGAGATGCATCCATTGGAACCAACTTAGAGCAGGTCCATCCTAACAATATCTTTCTTCGAAGTAAAGGGCATGTACACTTCTAACAACATAATCAATATGACTCGAAATATAAATCAAGATAATTATGAATGCTTGGGGTGATTGTATCCATGAAAGTCTAAAGCCAAAATGGCAAATACAGCCTTATGGCAAATGTCAACATATGCTATGTACATGAAAACTCTAGGTCATTGAGTTTTGCCGACAATTCCAAAGAAATGCTTATAATTTTCTTATAAACCCTCCTTCAATGAGTTTGATCTAAGCTATGATATGAAGTGTTAGGATTGTGGGGTGTGGAGAACAATCAATAATGAAAAAAGCTATCTTGATCAACATAATTACATATTATTGATATGACACTGAAAATTCTACTAGTCGTCAATCTCTGTCGGTCTCCATTATGATGACTTCTACCAGTGATTGTTCCCTGTGTTTCTACTAGTGATTGTTCCCTGCATTTCTGCCAATAATTATTCCCCGCATTTTCACCTGATGATTGCATAGCTTCACCATCATCTACTACTAGACTATTACCCGATCGTTGTCACATAGTTGTTCCTTTCATATAAAATTCGTAATCCCAGATCGGAAGATCTTGTAAAACAGATACATAGTGGAAGCTTAGTCTCTTTCTTTTATTGTTCACACTTTTATAATTCTGTGTGCTGGATTTCAATGAATGAGGTACAATGAACTTTTACTCAAGAACTGGTTTTTTAGCACGTAATTTCACCATGGGACCCTTCAATCACAATTCTGAACACCCTCGTTATAATAGGCACAACACTCATAACAATGGAGCCTCTCGCCTAACTCCACTCTCAAACCAATTCTTAAACCAAGGACCTTCTCACTTCCCGATAGGCATGACCTGTGAAGGAAGCATAAATCCCTTTAGAAGATCGTGTGCGCCGAATGGAAGAGTCTCAAAATTAGATGATTCGACTTTTACGAGGAACACAATAGCCACTACCGTGGAAAACACATCTCCCCCAAGATCGATCGTTAGCTGGGGGAGGTCAAAATGCTAATCTCCTTGACGCCAAGTTCCTCGAGACCGTGATGTCGATCTCGACACGCCTACTCATCCATCACGTGCAGCTCAACCGACTACTAATCCACCAATTATTGCTGGTAGCTTGACACATTCTCGTCCTGTTGACCCCACTCGTCATGTTATATATGCAGAATTACGATGCTTAATACAAGACGAATTTCACCTTCAAGACAGAAATCATCTTCCCCCTCACCACGGCTATGAGGAATCCTCACCTTTAGCTGAAGCTATTCTTCAACATCCTATTCTTGTGGGTTTCAAGCTTCCGAACATTGATTCCTATGATGGACGACTGACCCACATGAACACATCGACCATTACAGGACTATCATGCATATCCAACGAGCTTCCGACACACCGCTTTGTCAGGTCTTTCCAGTTACCCTCAAGGGACAAGCTCGCACTTGGTTCTACTCCCTTCCAAGGGAATCCATCCATACCATTGACGAACTCACCAAAATTTTTGTAGAATAGTTCATTGCAAACTGGAGGATCATTAAAGATTCCTCCCATCTCTCCAGCATTCATCAAAATGAGGGTGAATCACTTAACTAATACTTCCAGAGGTTCTCCTTAGAAGCTCACCAAATACTTGGAGTAGACCCTGAACTATTAAGAGGAGTTTTCCTTGGAGGACTCCGTTCAGGGCCTTTTACTCATCACTAATGGGAGATACGGTCCGCTCATACGCTGACTTGGTTCATCGTGTGGAAGCACAAATCTCTGGATGAGCTATTAAACATGAGCAATCTATGGAAAATGTAAAAGCACCCCGTGAAATGCACAACATTCCTATCAAAAGAAGCAACAAGGCCGTGATCTCCTCCACGACCCCATATCAACGACGTGAACCACGAATAAAGAACACATCTCGTGTTAACCTCCTAATGGCTATTCGAGATGAAGAAAATATTAAGTGGCCGCATCCATCAAAACCAAATTCGTGAAATCAAGAGCATTGTCATCAAGTCGTGGACATACTAGAGGCATGCAAATAACTCAAAGAAGAAATTGAGAGGCTCATTCAACAAGGATATCTACGTCGATTTGTGAAGAATCAATCGACTCAAACAAACTTAACTCTAACTGGGGAAACCAGGACAATCATCACAGAAATAACAAAATAATCATCAAACAGTTTGAGAAATTGAAACAATCGCAGGAGGACCAATACTATCTAATCAAGTTCTCATTACCATCTCTGAAGAGCCAGAGTTAAATAAGTCTCATACTGATCATTCCATCACTTTTAATGACTCAAAATTAGAAGGAGTACATGTTCCTCATCAAGATCCACTTGTTATCAGGGATCGGACCCATGCTATAATGTTAAGAGAATTTTGATTGACAATGGGAGTTCATTGATGTCTTATTTTACTCCACATTTCTTAACATGGGCCCGGTTAGGAAAAGCTCCAACCCATCAGACCATTATCAGGGTTTGATAATCACCATGCAGTAGAAGGGACAATCACCCTTCCTGTTGTCCTTGGTGAATTTACTCGGCAAGTGGCTCATTTAATCTAATTCAAGGTCGTCAAGTCAGATTCAGTATCTCATCTTAAGATGAGATTTCCAACCCCCATTGGAGTTGGAGTGGTCTATGGAAATCAACAGATAAAGACAATCATGTTATCGAAGCTCAACCACGCCTTCGTGACCTTCAAAGATCAAAGATTTTAATTTTGAGATGAAGAAGTACCCCAAAAGCTTTCAGAAGACTTCTCGTTGCATTATCCAACCACTACTTAACAAGCAGGATCTTTGCTCGCATAACAAAGGAAAAAATACACAAACTTCTTGAGTAGAAATCAAGACATCTTTACTTGGAGTCTGACAGATATGCCGGGGGTTGACCCCAATATAATCATGCACTCCCTCAAGATTGATCCAACATTCAAACCAATCATCCAAAAAAAAAAATGGAGTTTTGCACTTGATCATCTCCAGGCTATTGAACAAGAAGTTAACAAGCTCATAGAAGCAGGATTCATACGAGAGGTACATTACCCTACATGGCTAGCAAATGTTATCATGGTTTAGAAAACAAATGGAACATGGAGAATGTGTATTGATTACACTAACCTTAACAAGGCTTGCCCGAAAGATAGTTTTCCTCTTCCTCGAATTGATCAATTGGTTGATGCTACGTCTGGACATCAAATGCTCAGTTTTTTGATGCTTACTCTGGTTACAACCAAATAAAAATGGACCCAACGGATGAAGAAGCTACAACATTTCAAATATATAAAGGTTTATATTACCAAGTTATGCCGTTATTAAAAAATGGTGCTACCTATCAACGACTTATGAATAAGGTTTTAAAGACCTATTAGTCGCACAATGGAGGTATATGTGGATGACATGTTAAAAAAAGCTTGAAGAATCACAACATATTTCGACCTATAAATATGCTTTAATCTTATAAACATGACTTAACCCAACCAAGTGTGCTTTTAGGGTTACGCCGAAAATTTCTTGAATTCATGGTAACCCACCGATGGGAGGCCAACCGAGAAAATCAAAGCCCTCAAAGATATGACTCCTCCAAAAATATCAAAGAAGTTTAACGCTTTTGAATGGAAGAATTACGTTATCCCGCTTCCTAGCTGCTCGGGGATAAATACCCATTCTTTAAAATATTAAAGGAGCTAAAAATAATAATTTTCAATGACCGATGAATGTCGATGCTTGAGCAACTAAGGAGTATTTAGCATCTCCACCCTACTATCCAAGCCTATTCAAGGAGAGATGTTATACTTATATCTCAGCCTCTTCCCAAGCGATAAGCTCAGTGAGAAGAAAGTGGGATTTAACGACCAATTTATTATGTCAGCAAAATTCTCTCTGATATAGAAAGTCGTTATCCACTTGCGATAAGGTGGCTCTTTTAGTTTTCAAAAAATTGCCCATACTTTCAAGCTCACACTATCGGCGTTTACACTCATTTACCATTAGTCATCCTACGTAAACCAAGCATCCGGGAGGTTAATCATGGTTGGGAGAGTTTGATATAAATTTTCTACCTCGCTATTAAGTCTCAAGTCTCAGACATTTATAGTAAAATGCACCGCCCAACTCTTGAGGAGCCACATACGCCTTTCGCCTCCCTCAATGGACCCTCTATGTTGATGGAGCTCAGAAATCGGTGCGGAATCTTACTTATTTCCCCAAAGATACCTTAGAGTATGGACTGCCTAAAATTTCAACTAATAATATGGTCAATATGATCTCTCATAAGTGGTTGAGACTTGCCATTGACTGCGAAGCTCAAGACTTAGTGATCCACACTGACTCTCAACTTGTCACCTCCCAAGTTGAGGGAAACTTTAGTACTCATAATCCTCAGCTGTCACAATATCTCCACTTGGTGAAGTCTCTTCTTGCCCATTTCAAGACACATCAAATCATTCACATACTACGAGAGAAGAATACTGAGTGACGCTCCAAGCTTGCTTCATCTCGCTAGGATCTATTTAAGAGAAGAAGAAATACATTTTCCTAGTATCCAAGGGTCATTCAAAGCAATTAATGAATAAAGGAACATTCATGGATGGACCTCCCCTGTTTTCTACAAGAAGGAACCCTTCCTGAAGACCCAACTTCTGCAACTCATCTCCGAAGACAAGCTTCAAACTTTACTATTATCGGAGGTGAACTATACAAATGAGCTTTCGATCAGACCTCAAATGCCTCTCACCTTCGAGGCGACACGCATTAAGAGAGGTTCACTCGGATATGTGGAGAACACCTAGGAGGAAGGGCTAGCCCTTAAAATTATAAGGTAAGGGTTCTATTGGTCTACAATGAAACAAGATGCCTTGAGTTCACAAAAAATGTGCAAGAGTTGTTGTACTCTAACCTCACATGTCTGAGCTCTCCTCCCTTCAAAGCTGGCCTTTTGCTCAATGGGGATCAATATCATGGGACCTTTTACATCGGCAATGAAAGTTTATCATTTTAGCCGTCGACTACTTCACTAAATGGGTTGAAGCCGAACCACTCGCTAAAATTACGGAGGCAAATGCTAAACAATTTATTTAGAAAAATATAGTATGTCGATTCAATCTTTTTGCAAAGATTATCACTGACAACGGAACCCAATTTACTGGAAAAGTCTTTATGTCCTTTTGCAAAGATCTTCACATTCACCGCGCATACGATAGACATCTCAAACTAACGCGACTAAAGCTACCAACAGGATTATACTCAAAGGACTAAAAACACGTATTGAGAAGGCCGGGGGGCAATGGGTTGATGAGCTTTCTAATGTTCTTTGGGCCTACCGCACTACATCATGCACCCTGACTGGTGAGACACCGTATAACTTATGTTTCGGCACAGAAGCTATTATACCAGTAGATATCGGGGTTCCAAGTCCAAGTATTCAATTATTCAATCATAATGGTAATGAAGAAAAGCTCGACACCACGGACCTACTCCTCAGACATGACCCTACTGACCGCTTCTATCACCGGTAGCTCGTCACTTCAACGTAAGAGTAAAACCTCATCCCATATCCTGACTTGGTCCTATGAAAGGCCCTCAATGCAATAAACTCTCACCTCTTTGGGATGGCCCATATGTGGTTATAGCTATGGTAAAGCCAGAACATTCAAGCTCAAGGATCCAGAGGGAAAAACTTTACCTCGAACTTGGAACCGAGAATCTCAAAATATTATCGTAATTCTACCGCATAATCATTAACTTTTATTTTGTCTCGCTTTGTCATTTCCTCTTCATGTGACCCAGTTAATAGGATAAAGACTTGTTGTTATTGTCATTTTCCTCTTGAAACTCAGATCCGTGTTAAAATCTTATGATTGTATCACTGAACTTATCAGAGTAATGAATTTATAGCTTTTTTCTTACAAGCTTGTTTCTTCTTCATTTAATCCTCCCACTTGAGAAATATGCAACTCACGTTGTATCTCAATCAGGGTATAATCAATCCCAAGGGGACTTGATCTGGACCTCTTCCATGTAAGAAGTCAAGTAACACTTACTAATTCAGATAGTCAAAAGGTCCTGACATCCCATCTTCCAAACATGCGTCATCAAGTAATGACAAACAACCTGATAGGTCAATAATCCTGGATTCCAACCCAATTCTTCCATACCCCGAATCCCTAATATTCACCACTAAAAAACAAAATAAAAGCATATCATCTAAAAAATGATGACAACATTAACATGATGATATAAGAAAGAATCAAGATTCGATAACACACTAATAACAATACATATAAAAAAATGCATCCTCAAGTGATGCTACATCATATCGGTGATATTAACATCCTCTCACCATTAGGAGATGCTCCCTGGACTCACTCTCAACTCCTTCATCTCCTAAATCGAAGAGTCTTCAAACACTTGGGAGATAGATCCTCAACACTAGCTCCGGCCTGCGCGATGCACCTTTTAGGAACCCTCGGATGAAGCCGTCCTCTAAACATTGGTGCTCCAAGTCCTTCACTTCAACATCAAGAATATGATTACGAGCTTCCTGAACATGGTCCTCAATTATACCAAGATAAGCCAGAGAGCTCTTAAAGTCTTCCATTATCTTCAAGGAGATTTTTTCGCCGACATCATTTGTTCCTTCAAAGATGATCCCGGAGAGCTTTTCTCCTTCTTTAGTGAGTCTTTTCTTCCTCCTCACCTCAATCACGCCCACCTCCGACCGGAGAGAAAGAGAAGTCGACATGTTCTAGCTCGCACCGATTACTGATCCTCCAAAGTCACCTTCTTTGGCCTTAGCACTCATCTCATACTGCCTTGTAGATATTTTACCTTCACAAATTCAATATTCCACTCATCTAAAGAGACACCCAAATGAGACATCAGCCCTAATGTTTGAGTTACCTATAAAAAAATTATCACAAATATTACACAAAAGAAAAGGAGGAAAAGAAGAAAAGAAGAAAGAAGAGAAGACAATATACCAATTCATCTGTTCGTTGACTCCCAATACATATGTGATTTAACACCTCTTCAAGAATGTGCAGCTTTGAGAAATGAACTCCCCATCATGAGTTAAAAAGCTAAACTCGGATGCCAACCTGGGGTAACATCTTCGCAGATATCCGACGTAGTCACTTCAAGAAATATCTTTTCTTTAGGGAAGAAACATTGCCACCACCGATTGGATTCTTGAAAGAACCCTATGAATATGAGAAGACCCTTCATCACCTTTACTTGACCTCTTTAGTGGAAAAGAATGAGATCTCCCTGTCTAGATGGAAAGGCCAACCTTGAACATTCTATCTTTAACTATATATTTTCCAATATGATGCAACTCATGCTATAAGCTTTCTACATCAGGAACATTAAGAGTTGCCAAGATCTCATTCTCTTCAATTAGTAATGGATCTGGAAGGTCATTCAATCTTCCTCATCTCTCAGGAAGGCCCCACTCATTTTTCACAAAGAAGAATCCATTAGACCAATTTTTAGACGGATCCCATGCTAAAAATTCTATCCAATTCTTTATAGCCTGATAAGAAACACGCCTTGAGCATCACATGTGAAACATGGCACAAGTATGTGATGTTCAAAGTAACACCACGCTCTCTGAAGAAGACAGCCAAACTGATGATGACCACTAAAGCCCAAAATGAAAATTGTGACAAAGCTACATCACATGTTTTAAAGATCTCAATTAGCTCAGGAGCTAAAGGGAATCAGCACCAAAGATGAAGAATCATCTAAACAGGAAGTATCCGACGAGGTGAACGAGCTCGACGATCTCTTGGCAACAATAGCCACCAACTCATTAGGAAATAAAATTTCTTACCAAACACCATTAAACTATCGATGACAAGTGGATGGTATATCATCAGAATGTCGACTATGGGTTATCCGCCATCACATGAAAATACATAATGAAGTAAAGAGGGGAAAAATGACAAAAATGAAAAATCGAAAATTTTGTGAAGCTACTCACTCACCCCAATACTGGGCATACCCTCGACTCCGCCATGGACTTGCTAGAATTTTTTGCCTACGATCTGATGAAAAGGACATGCATACATATGAGATCAAAAAGAAAAGGAGGAGAGAGATAGAGAAACTATTCCACCCCAATGATGCTCAAATTCAATGACTTCAATCACTTTCCTCGCCATTGAACCATCCATATCAAAGTTTGAAGAAATCCAATTTCACTACGGTCTTGATCTCCTCCAAACCCGGTCCAAGAGGTCACTTGACACCTCTTTCGAGGGAAAATCGAGCTCCGCTTTAATCACTCCAAACCCTTGACCCGGTCGAGGGTCATTGACACCTCTTCGAGGAAAACTAGAGCCTTGCCATATGAACTACGGTCTTGATCGCCCAAACCCGGCCATCCGACGAGGTCATTGACACCTCTTTTGAGGAAAATCGAGCCTGATGAACTTGGTCTTGATCTCCTCCAAACCCGGTCCGACGAGGCATGACACTTTTGAGGAAAATGAGCCTTGCATGAAACTGGTCTTGATCAAACCCGGCCGGTCCGAGTTGACACCTCTGAAGAAAGATGAACTACAGGCCTGATCGCCTCAACGATCAAGAAGAGAAGCACAGTGTTGAAGAAGTGTGCCTCCTTGGGGTTTTATAGACCCCTTCTAGGGGAAAAAGGATAAAAAACCACCCAAAATAGCCCAAAATTGTCAAACCGCCGTCAAAACTGGGTCAAACCTTAGCCTGCTGGACCCAGGCGCACGCTGCCACCGACCCACGCTGTCATGACCAAGGCCTCGACTGAACCACGCCGCGCTATTGACACACGCTCATGCATGCCGTGAGTTCCTCATGGCCGCTGCATCTCACGTAATTACATGAGCTCTCGTCCCATGACTCAGAACCTCAAAATCTCATCTCATGCATACACACACATCCGCCTACATCATAATTTCATGAAGATCTATTTTCAAATTGTGTGGTTAAAAGACTCTTAAATTTCATTGAAGAATTTATTATTTTCAAGTATATGACGATATATTTTGGATGATTGAGATAATGTCATCCAAAAATAGAACGATTAATCAAAAATTCTACTTCAAGCACGAATCTTGGCGTTAAAAGCAACCGAAGTTGAAACCGGGTCAAAGCAAGAACTTAAAATATCATTGAAACTTTGGGATATCATTAAACCTCAAAAGCTCTCAAACATAGAGTTTTATAGTCAAATCGATGCCTCGGCGGATCTAACAAGCCCAAGATCTCAAAATTCCAACTTCATTTGAGCATTCAAATATTTGAAATACATCAAATGATCAAATGGATCATTTGGAGTCGATGAAGAAGTTAGTCGGGACATTTACAGAGACACCAATTCCAATCCATAAATACTCATTCCTCATGATGAGCCCAAGCAAGAGAGAGGAGAGCTCTAAAGATCCTCCAATCGGCCACTGACGTATCAACCACACGGCCAATTGCGTTGATCCGCTGTCAACCGCTTGCTTCCATCATGATGACTTCTACCGGATGTTTCCTTACATTTCAAATTGTTTCCTCGATTTGGATTTCCCGATTCCACCATTCAGCATTCTTACCATCGCATAACTGATGTTGCCACATATGCTTTCTATATAATTCAGAATAAGATTCAGATCAAAACAGATAGAAGCTTTTTATGGCTCAGTGATTTTCACGTAAAATTTTGGAGTTTTATCACACTTTTATACTGTGCTTTGATTTCACAAGTTAAAACTTTTACTCTATCGTAACTGATTTTCTAGCACGCATTGTCTTCATTGCAAAGAATTGTTTTTCTTCATAATTCTTACATATAAAAGCATTTTGACTTCCTTACCTATTTGTGTTTGAATATTCATCATGTCAACATCATAGTCATTACGATCTTCATAATTATCTTTAACTTTATTGACTATTTTCAAAAATCACTCAATAAAACCTTTTATAGTTTGGGGTTTGGTGAAGAGGATGCTTCAAACACTTGATTGAAGGGATGGAGACTGAAATTAGAGATATAAATTATATTAGAAGGCTTTTTAAAATATTATATCCTTTTTAAATTAGTTTTTATAGAATTATTTAATTTTAAAAATATCATAAATTTATCTTATTTATAGCAAATAAAGCTATTTTTTATAATTTGTTGAATGAAAACATACAAATACAATAGACAAATAAATCACTTTTTTTTTTTTTGCAATTTTTGTAATTTTATGTCAATGAGATGCATAATTCCATAATAAAATAGAAGATAGTTATTAGAATATATTTTATTATAGTATCTTTTATGATATTAATTATATTTACTTAATGGATTATATATAAATATTCTAACATCTCATTATTTTATCATATATTTTATAAAAAATATTTTGATAATTTTGAAATTGTTTAATAAATTAACACCACGTACATGTTATTTAAATATTATGTTTCATATTATGAAATTTTTTTTTATTGAAATTGACAGCTAGATATTCTATTATGGCGGTGCCTTTGCAACCTGAATAAACATCGATCCCAGCGTCTGATTCAGCCTTCAGAAGAACAGAACATTTACAGAAACTGAGGGAGAGAGAGAGAGAGAGAGAGACAGAAAGAGGAGAGAGAGAGAGAGAGAGACTTTTGAATGGGAGGTATAAACAAACAAGCTCTTAGGCATGCTGAGAATTTAAGTCTGCCAAAGGTAATTTATCTCTCTCTCTCTCTCTCTCTCTCTCTCTCTCTCTTATTATGCTTCATAATTTTCTGTTCCATTATTTACTAAACTAAAAATCGCTCAAGAAAAAGAAATAAAGAGAGTTCCATATTGAATTATATTGTGGGAAACTGTTCTTCATATTTCACCATCTAATTAAAATAATAATAATAATAATATAATTCACACTTTAAGGCATGATTTGGAGAAATATAATGGAAAATTATTTCTACTCCCAATCCATCAATATAGGTTGATATATCTTTGTTTCTTAATACTTTTTCATCATAGCCCTCTCTATCATTTTAGTTCATAGATGATTAATATTATTAAATTGTGAAATTTAATTTTTATTTATGAAAAAAAATACTTGGCGCATATGAAGTTATGAGTTGATCTTTTTTAGAAAATATCTTTATAGAGCTTGATTGAAGGTTTTGAGGCAAAGTAGAAATTAGGGTTATAATTCTATACGACTAATTGGTAGCGATAATAAAATATAGTCTTCAGAGGTGAAACTATCCTCTCTTCTCAAAAAAGATAGATTTGTCAGTCAGATAAAAATAGAGGGCAAAAATAATTTTAATGAATCCAAATGACTCATTTACTAACCTCATATAAAAAAAATTGCCTCTCAATTATACATAGTTCCTCTCCTCATAGTCATAAATTGGGTAAATTTATATAATTTTTTTGTATTTTTATGTGTTATTATTTATCTTTTATTTTTCATTATCTATCTTTAAATATTATTTTTAATTGCTAAAAAATAGTGACTTCTTATTTTAGTGACAAATGCTTTTGTTTTAAAATTGTGTTCTAAATCTTTACAAGTTATTGTTTCAATAAATTATGTAGAAGTTTTTTTATACTTATAACAAGCCTAATATAATCATTTCTTATATCAAATGCAATGTTAATTTAAATATTTAATTTTAATTTTAAAAAATGAGACTTTAATAATTGATCTAAAATAAAAATTAAATTTATTATTAAATATTCTAATATTTAAATCTAGTTTAAATACATAAATATGAGAATGTTTTAAGGTTTTTTTTTTTATAAATCACTTTATATTCTTTATCAATTTTAAAATTTACATTAAACTAAAACACTTATTATCGCTCATGACCTGCGGGGCTCGATGATTGGGGGCCTCCTCCCAACGTGATGATCCACGATCGAGTGCACATATGTGTATTTATTGTCCTCACGATCTGACTAGTCACAAAAAAATAATTATTATCATGATTTAAATTATAATAAAAAACTACATTTAATGAATGCAAAAAAAGTCTTAATTTAAAATTATTAAATAACACCTATTCATTAAATTTATTTGTATTATAATATTTATAATTCTCTCATATATTAAAAAAAATTATTATTTTTATATTACTTCAGTCAGCTAATTTTTTTTTAATCATAGACAAAAAAAATACCGTGCAACTAAAAGCTAGTATTTACATATACTTTTGGGTAAAATAAACAGAGATGGGGCCCACTTTATTTGTGGTGGGGTCCACTATTTTTTATTTTTTATGTTTTGTCATTTTGCTTGCCAACTTTAGTGGAATATATATATATATATATATATAGAGAGAGAGAGAGAGAGAGAGAGAGAGAGAGAGAGAGAGAAATGAGGACCACGTCGAGAATTTATTCAGAATATCCTTGAGAAAATTAATTTTATTTATATTTAGTTTTTTAGATCTGAAAATAAAATCAGTATCTTTCATTTATAATAAAAAAAGTTATTATTATTATTTTTAGCATCACAAAAATATGTTCTTATCATTATATTTTAAAGCTACTTAGAACACAATTCCCCTTATTAGTGTTAGTTCTTCCTTAGAAAAAAAATCATAATTATAGAACATAGATGTAAAGTTTAGAATTTTATCTTAGTCATAATATAGCTACAAGTTAGAAGCATTTCAAGCCTTTGGTAGTTTAAGTGTCTTATAGTTTATAAAATTTTGATCTAATTCTCTCAAAGCTTCGATAATAAAATGAGTTGAGTAAATTTGAAGTGAATTTTATGATTATTTTATCACTAATATCTCAATTTTCTTGTCAAATTATAAGATAATTGCTTAATAATCAGAGTTCAATAAGCTCAATCTTTTTTATTATATATATTTTTTCAATTAAATTAAAGGAGTTTATAAAGGTAATATATATCAAATAGGATCTCACAAAAAATGGCTCTAACAAATACTATCACTATAATTTAACAACTTAACAAAATAAAGAATCTAATTCATAAACATAGAAAGCAAAAAAAAAAAAACAGTTTTATTAAATAGTTATGGCACAAATCTTCTTGATAGAATTGAATTACTAATAAATTTATTTTTTTCATATATATTTTTCTAATATAATCATCATTTAGAAATTAACTAGAATAATATATTAAATTGAAAAAAAAAGTTTTAAATACTAAAACATCCTTAAAGATCTTATTTTTATGCAATTAGTAACTCAAATGGTTGAAAAATAATAATATACCTCAAAAGTCTTTGTGAGTAGAAACTAAATTAAATCTCTAATAAATAAAGAAATCCTTCAATATTGAAAATAATCAAAGGATTCTCCATAAAGCAAAAGAAGAAAACATGAATTTTTTTTTTCAATATCAATTAGTATGGCAGATTAAAATATTATTTCAAATTTTAATCAAGTTTTAATTATCTGTAAAGTAAAGCTTTGATTTTATATTATGAGATAAGAGAATGGTTTTAGAACTTGGCAATGCATTTGCTTGATTACAGGTACAAGTCATTGTTATGAAAGCCAACATGAGCTGCAACCATTGTAGGCAAAGAGTCTCAAGTGTAATTTCAAAAATGAATAGTTAAGTTTTGTTATAATTTTTAACTTGTATTGCTAAGGCTATTGCAAAATTTAAGTTTGAACTACATAGTTGATTTTAAGTTTTTTTTTGGTATTTTATTTGTGTTTAAGGTATTTTGGAGTACATAGTTGATTTTAAGAAGCATGAGGTGACAATAAGAGGATTTGTTCATGACAAAAAGAACAAGAGAATACAAGGTTCCATGTTTTTGGTTAAAATGATGTGTCTGGGCCCACCCTAACAACAATATATATTTAGTTTCTTGCTTAATATGAAGTTACTTTTTTTAATAGAGTTTCATGAGTGAGAGAAAACCTTTGTTGTATGTTAATAATGAGTAATATTATGATTATTATTTTGTGTTACTTTAAGGAGTAGTTTTGTCTCAATTGACTCAAAGATTAGTTTCCTACCAATGCTTGTGTGTAACAATTGTAGGGAAAAAAATAAATACTTAAGCAACACTTAAAGTGAAAAGTGCATTGGATATAAATAAAATACTAAAATAATTTGTTAAAAATTAGTTTGTAATAAAAAAATGGCATGTTTAATATAAATTTTGACATGAAATTTAGAAATTGAGATATTTACAGAAGAACCAAATAATAATACTTACCAATAGACCAGAACAAACCACGAAAAATTTCCAATTGTTTATTGTTGGTGGTGGTCATCTGATTAAAAATATTCAGAGTTAATCCAGAAAAACCGTCGGAATCCCCATAATTGAAAAATTTTCGGCAGATTGATAGTTTGCCGATGCCTCATATCGAGGTTTTTGGATAACATTTCATAGGCATTTTGCTGGAAACCTGTAGAAAAAAAAAAAATCAGAGCTTCACTCAAACTCTAATTTTTTACACTTGTAGAAGATTTACAAATAAGTAATCGCAAGAATACACTCAACATCAACATATGACTAACAAACAACTAATCTCGACAATTATTCATATGTTTTAGTATTTTTAAAACCATTACAATAAACAATCATTTTCAAAATATTTAAATGAATGTCTTAAATATCAAAATCTGAACAAACTGTTTACATATGAAAATATAATTAGCATGAAGCCTACTCCTCATCAGTCTCCTCATCCCCTTCTTCTTCCTCCTCCTCCTCCTCCTCCTCCTGATCCATCTCCACCAGTAGCTCCTTTCACTTGCAGCTATCCCTGTGGATCTTTTATATTCTCTCCTCCATCTTAGTCATCCGGGCCTCCATCTATCTAATCATCTTGGATTCTATCTCTTCAGCCATTACAACAACCTGCCTCCGAACAATATTATTAATCAAAGAACTGCTCGTTCTAGAGAACGAATGACATGCATCATATGCTACTCCCTGTGAGCCCAAGTTGTAAATTTGTCCCTTCTTCTTCCCCCCAATAGCCTCTATACATATATCATTTTTTGACTGCTCCGACTGGTCACTGGAACTGCCTTCACCAGTGGAGCCCTGACTACTAACTTCCTTTAGCTGCAGGTAGTCATCCTATAAGCAACTAAAATTTAAGTTAACCATAACAAATTATCGATTCAATTATATTTCAAAAAAATTAATGTTAACTTATGTATGCTCTCCGTGAATGAACATCAACCTGCTGTTGGTCAGTCTGATGTTGATGTGTTTTGCTATTTAATTCAACAGCAGTAGGCTCTCGGCCAAGAACTTTAGCATGTAAATAGTAAAAATGGAATTCATTAGCCATAATAATATGTTCAATTAATAAAATTTATAAATGACTTGCCATCCTTCATTGGTACTCAGTGTATGGTATTGAACCTCCAGTGTGTCAAGAGGTGTCCATGCCTCCACAATCACAAGTGTGATTCTGCTTCAGCTACTCCTGTTTGCGAACATACTTTAGGGAGGCCCATACTCTACAGAGGTTAGCCCACACATCCTCTCCAATCTAGATAAGTCATCGCCCAGACTTGAGTATGTCCGTGAATATATCACATAGATGAGTAGACCCTCAAGACTCAAAGATTCATCTAATCTTCTAGTTTGTGCTATGTGTGGTGAAATTTTATAATTTCTAAAGAATATATATTTCCAACTTCACTCCATGCGAAATAAAATGAAGATCGAAATATGCTTCTTTCTTTTTATACATTTTTGGACACCACGTAGATCCACAGATGTTTTTATTGAGGGGTGACGAATATTGAGTAGAGTGTCTATCTCGAAAGATAGAAGTCACCACTCTACAATGGCCTAATCACCTCAACCTCAACAATACATAAAGATTCTTCCCCTACTTTATATGGAAAAGTAAAGTAGAGTTTTAAAGCTGTTAAATTTCTACCAAGCCTCATAGTTAATTACATCCCAGAAAGGGATTCTTAAGAATACTCTTGATTAAGATAAATGATCATTATCTTCAAAGATTTCAATAGGTAGGAATATCAATCGATTAGTTTATTTTGGAAGATCAAATGGGATTGATCAAAGAGGAGTTATCATCAAAGTCAAAGGAAGATAAGTAGGAGATGCTCACGATGAAAACCTAGAGCATCTCAAACTATCTTAGGCTTTATATTTTGAAATTGATTTATTTGTTGAGTTGAATTTTTATTAGTTTAGTATTTATAATTCCATATACAGTTAAACCAAGAGGTGAGATTTATGTTTATGGCTCATAAGGAGAAGAAATCGAGAACTTAAATCTAGAGAGCTTTGTGAGCCAAAAGACCTAAATTTAAGGCAAAATGAGTATTTAGTTTCTCCAAAAGAGGACAAACCACCCAATGCGGACTTACAACCTCTGGGGTGGTCGCCAACTAACTCCCTATAATTTTAAATTCATAGGCAAGTAATATGCTTTATGCAAGATATATATTTATTTAAAAGAGAAAGCCCTTAAACACACTCCAACAGAGAGATCAAAAGGCATGAAAATGACCTAGATCTAATGCAAAACATATTACATTTTTATTTTCATTTTGAACAATCATTTGACTGAATGCATGAGAAGTAAGATTATTAAAAATCAGGAGAGATTTATGGCTTTCCACCATTGCCAGCCAAGTTTCTTTGGCAAAATTGAAAGCCCTATAATCAAGAGTGTAATAATATTTTTTTATGCATGATGTTATAAAAGAAATACTCATCCAGCTAAGGGGTTGCTAATTTTTTTATCTGATTTTAACTTAGGCTTTAAATGAGGTTATGAGTTATTTATTTCTAATTTTGAGTTGATTAATTTGGTAGAAGATTTTTTTTCTAAGTTATCCGGACATACAGCAAAGAAGAACTAGAAAAATATGCCATCTTAACGACAAGCTAAATAAAATATCAAACATTTTATAAAGTAACACAAGAATAAAATATTTGTGGTTGGGCACCACACAAACTTGAAAATAAATTGCAGAAGCTACACAACCCAGATTACAAAATGAATTAATTTACAATCAAGTAAGAAAATTCATGTTATGTCTTCATTTCTTCTTTCTTCTTGGTTCCTTCTTTTGATCTCTTCTTTTATATGGTTGTGTAAAGTTTACATATGATAAGATGTAATCTTATGACCAATGCTCATCCTAATCCCCCATAACATTCATTCCAAAATCTTAATAGTAAAAATACATGAAAAGGAAAAGTAAATCTAACTAACACCTACAAAATAGAGTTTAGTTAAACAAATCATATAAGTCTCAATCATGTATATTGGACTTAAGAACCCCACACATGAGTGACCAAGTCCACTACCATTGGATGCTTGGGGTATATGGCATGCAAAAAAGTAGTGATATTTTTATTACATCACCTTTAAGCATAATCTACTATAGAAAATAATAATTAGACTAAATCATCCGACCATTCATTCTACGTACATTCACCCTAACATCCAGACTAAAATAAAATATCACAAAATAAAAATAAATATCAAATCATGCACTGCCCTAACCTAAAGCTAAGTCACTTACTTAGTCTAATGCTTTTGTGTGGTATGATTTTAAGGTTTATTTTATAAGTATGAGGATGTTCAACTTAGGTGAGTGATTTTATTTAAGTGTTTAGTTGATTTAGGTTGATTTTATTTGATGTTTTGTTTAGGTTTGAATGAACCTATAATTAATTTCTAAGTGTTGTAAAGAGAGAGAAAAGAGAAGAAAACTTCTCTTTCCTTCCCTACCTTGAGTAATTTCTAAAATATATTCATATTTAGTTTTATTTAGTGAATGTTTTGTTATGTATTTTAATTAATCCTAAGTTAAAGTTTTTCCTAAACAAACCTATTTAAAAAGAAAGGCATTTTAAAATTAAGTAAAGTGAATTAAGATCACAAAACACACATCATTTTATTTTTTTTTAACAACATATTATATGGATGAATCTAAGCATCTATACATACAATAAATATTTAGCACACTTTATGATGAATGCTAAGAAATATTACTTAAGAAAATTGGAATGCTTTATGATGCATGATTTTCATTAAGAAAAAAGAGATTTCTTATCCATTTTTCACATGCACACATGTGTATATGACATAAGTGAGTGCACCATTGTTAAAGGGGTAAAGATACAAGACCTACTGGGCTAATTTAAAGCCTCACAAACCCCTGGGGGTTGTCAGACTATACAACTTTCTTTAAATACAAACATATGTACAAAAGAAATGAAGGGAAAAGAAAGATGCAAAAAGTTTGTGTTGGTTGATTTATTTTGTTTATGCAATTTATATGTACAAGTATAACTATTCTTCTTAGGTAACAACATAGATATATATGTTCTTTCAAATGAACTATACACTTTGCCAAATCTAATTCAAAACTATGCTAAAAGAAAGGAGAAAGAGAGCTACACCATGCACATCTTCATATTTATATCCACATGTAAGATCATAAATGATTATAAGTATCACACTTTCAATTTTAAGTATTTGATTTATATACTTTAAAAATATTTTGGATTTATTAGTGATAATAAGCATTCATATTTTTACTTTTAAAAAACAATTTTACATAAAAAAAATATTTCATTTTGAATTTGATTTTTGAAAAGAATGAATGTATGAAACTCATATGACATAAACATTTAGCATGTTAGAATAGAACTAAAGTCATAAGAGCACGTAAACACATTCACCCTAATTAATTCCTAAAGACAATCTTATGAAATAAGAAAGCTTAAAGCAAATCAAATTATTTTTAAAGAAGGTTTGATTTTGATTTAATTTGAAAAATGTGAGGTGAGTTTGTTGTTCCTAACCCATTCCCACATATGTTTATTATTTTAGTTTAATTTTTAGGTGATTATATCAATTTTATTCTTTGGTTAGGTTAAGGTATATATTAAGTGTGTTAATTATCCCTTACCTATACCACCCAAGATACTTAATCAAATAATTATGAGCCAATGAGATGACATAAAACCATAAAAGAATTTAAATCATGCACCAAGAAAAAAAGGTACCTAATGCAATGGCTCATGATTAATGATTAATTAAACTAATGAGTTTAACTTAAGTATTATAACCCCTCACATATGTGAGTTGGGTTTTGATTTCCTAATGTACATAGGTTATTGATCACATAAGCATCTAAAAAGATTATGAAATTAGGGGTAATTAGTGAATTAACCCTTAATTAAGGGTTGATTAAGAAAGAAAAGGGAGTTTAAGAAATATCTTAAGGAAAGCATCCTAAAATTATTCTCTAAATCTCATATTCACTTAATCAAAACTTAATTGACTCAACCAAAGGGTTAAGCCACTAATTATGCTCTTAATTAAGCTTACTTACATTAAGAGAGTGATTAAGGAATGAACTAGTAATTCTTTAAGCCACTAATAAAACCAAAGAAAATTAGAGGAGGCAGGAGTCATCCCACTAATTAATCACAAGAAGTTTGGGATTAATCAGTTGATTAATTAGAGAGTAATTAGCAAAATAATATTCTCAATAAAACTTAAATTCAGAGAAGAGTACTATTCAAAATTTATCGAAATCATTTTTAAGATATTCTATATTCAATTATCTATCCAATGTAATTTATTTCATATTTTTTTGATTTTTTTAGGCTTAGATATAAATTTAAGAAGTTCCATAATTAATTAGAACATTTAATAGCCTAATTAAGTATTTAATCCCGTCGGTGCCACATGGGCCGCTGATGCGGCATGTGCTTTCCACGTGGTGTGATGAGATTGGATAATAATCGTGAATCAGCCGCTTTATCCTCACCCGTCCGATCAAGGATCAGATGATTGAGGTTAAAGCCGTGAATCAAATGGGTTAAAATGTGGATTCTACACATCTTAATCACGACCATCCATCCAAAACATGCGGATGGAAGACCCATGATCTATCCCTATAAATCTCTGTGAAGGATGGACACTGTCCATCTTCAAGGGGATGATTCGAGCTCGATTGAGCGTGGATTGATCAAAAAATTTTCCCACACCATATAAGCGCAAGGGCAAACACATCTATTGATTAAATTTGCATGAGATTAAAATTCACTTCACAAAGGACCAAATCATATTGAATTTAAGCTCGGTTTAATGGCTAACCTCACCGAAGGTGATCACTAGCACTCGATTCCCTTAGAGAAGCTTCGTCTAGTAGAGACGAAGCTTTGCTGAAGTTTGGAGGCTTTGAGATTGGGTAGATCCTCCTATGGGCCAACTCCTCTTGCACTTGGGTTCGATCTTGATTGGAGTAGATCCCCCCTTACCTTTGGAGCTTGGGAAAGACCTTGGGTGAACTCGACTTGATCCTCTAAGGGTGCTCGAAGGAGGAATTAGGTTAGTTTGAAGTATGGAGTAAGTTGGATTTCCACATGAGCTCCCCTATTTTAAAGCTATGAAAATTGAGAATGGGAAATTTGATTTCACTCTAGGAAGCTTAGGATCACTTGGCAATGGCTCTTCTGGCTTCCCTTAGCTCAATCGAGTATAAGAGAGTGAAGATTGAATTGAATTAAGGGGAGTATATCTCCCCCTTGAAAGATCGGAGGGCCGTGAAGGTGCTTGGCATTTTGATCCAATTGAGCTTATGCAATGGGTTTTGTTAGGCTGTTAGAGGTGTCATTGAATTCAGTTTTGGCCAGAAGAGGAGTGGATGAGGTGGCCATGTGCTTAAATCAAGTGGAGGGAGGATTCCATATGGCCAATTTCAATGGAGGTGGTCAGTTTTGGCTGACCCAAACCCATTGGGTCATGTGCACTAAGTCTATTAGTGATCATTTGGTCCACTAAAGATGCCAAGTGTCCATGAAAAGAAATTAACCAAATTCGAAGTGGTTCTGATTTTAGGTTACCCTATGGCCTAGAGGTAAAATGGTCATTTGACCTTGATTTTAGTTTGGTCATGTTTTGTATTTTTGAAAAATAGGTTAGGCCAAGTTTCATTGAATTTGGAGTTGGTTTGATATGATTTGGCTCATGTTGACTCATTTAGGTCAAAATGGGTCAACTTGGGTCAAGTTGACTAATTAGTCAAATTGGGTTAAACCAAGGGTTGGGTCAAGTTCATATGACCATTTGAAATGTTTTGGTGGATTTGGTTTGATTCATTTTAGTTTAGGTTTGATTTTGGTTCAATTTAGTTCATTTAGGTCAAATTGGTCTAGTTGACCAATTTGACCCATTTGACCTATTTAGGTTAGGTCATGGGTTGGTTCATGTTTGGTTGGTCATATGAAATGGATTGGTATCTTTATTTCTAGTCAATTTTTGTTAAGTTTGAATTTGGCTCAATTTGACCTCAAGTTGGGTTCATCAATGGATTAATGGCCAATTGAGCTAGTCAAGCTCAAGTGATTTGAAATGAACTTCATCATTGGTTTCATTCAATTTGGGATCAAGTTTTGACACATTTTGATTTTTTTAGGTCAAGTAGGGTCAAGCGAATTGGGTTAGGCTCAAATTGAAGGTCAAGTTCAAACATTGTTCATGAATTGGTTTTGTTCAATGGTTTCAATCAATTTAAAGGTGGATTTTGGCTATGTTCTATTTGACTTGCAACACGTTTGACTTTTGACCCAATTTGAGTGATTAATCATCTCGATGATTGATCATGATGAGAGGCTAGAGTTTTAGGTCAAACCAATTTGGTTAGGAAATTAAATAAGGATATTTTATAACTTTGGGTCAAGTGAGTCCAAAATTGAAGTCAAAAGTTTGATTGAACTCACACTTATGATAAAATCCATTTGAAGTTGTTTCAAGGGTTTTGATTCATTTGACAATTTCAAGTTCAAAAATGAGTTTGACTTGGGTATGATTTTTTGAAGGAGTTTTGATTTGGTGATTGAAGTTTATTTTATATTTGATTGATTGATTGAATCAAAAAAAAATCAAGGTTTGATTTGAAATTGAGCTAAGTTCAAGATTTTGACTTGAAAGGCTTTGGATTTTGATTAAATTTGAGTTTGATTTTTGGTTTTGTTTGAATTTATATTAATATAAAATATAAAATGAAGCAAAAAATTTCAAAGATTTGAAGAGATTTGAGCATGATCTAGGCTAAGTACTTAAGAGAAAATTGAAGTGACTTAGGAAAGATTTGTGATTTGAATTTGAACTTGGAATTTGATTTGATTGATTGAATTTATTATTCATTTATATAAATGAGAATATAATATGGTTGTAAAAATTTCAAGAATTTGAGGTTTGAATGAAGAGGAATTAAGGAATTAGAAAATATTTTGAACGAATTGAATTTTGGATTTAGTTTGATTGATTTGAATTTATATTTCATATATAGAATATAAATGAATATAAGAAAATTTCAATGAGGTGGTGGATTTAATTTAGCTGGAAATTAAATGACTTAAGAAAGATTTTGAACTTGAAATTTCAATCATGGGCTCCAATCATTTGGATTTGATTATGGATTTCAATCATGTGGAATTGATTTGAGTTTGGAGTAAACCAATTAAGCTAGAATTGATTTAGGTTTGATGTTGATTTGATTTGGAGTTTGACTTGAAGGAAGGAAGTGAGGAATGTAGTTCAAGCTATAGGGTAGACAAATTTTCCTAACACCCCTAAGACATGACCTATTCCTATGGCTAACTCTTCCTAGGAGTGTCCACCTAATCACTAGATGTGTCTTAAGTCTAAGGATATCTTAAAGTCTAAGAGAGTCCTATGTTTAAGATGGAGGGGTTGAGAGCTCATCTTAAAAATGAGGTCAACACTATGACAACCAGCTAAAATTCTTTTGTAACATCAAACAAACAAATGTTAATTAGTAATTATTCAAGATCAACTACTGTATTAACATATTTTTAAATAGTTTAAGTAATACTTCAAAGATCCTAAATCCCATGTCTTGTACCTAAATTGAGACATTTTCCATGATACATATGGAGCATCATACTTGCTTCTTATTATGTCTCTGATTTTATGAATAGCTTCACTGGAAGGATTGAACCTGAAAATTAATGATTTATATTATAAGCATAATATGTCAAAATGTATAACTTCATAAAATATGCTTACGCGTCACCCTCTAACTCAATAAAAATGTGTGTCATTGATGGCTCAAAGGGCGTAAATGCATCAAGCTAATCAAAAGGTGTATGCTAAAACCTGAGCTCTATGAAATCTGTGGGTGATCGATATGAGTAGAATGGAGTAGTGTCTACAGGCTCTAGAGAATGGTAGACACATGTGCCAGTTACTTTAGAAGCCTGAGGTGACAAAATCATAATGGAGGTCGAGGTGGTGACTGCGGTGGTAGCCTGAATAGTTGGTCGGGACACAAGCTTCTTCTTTCGCTTAAAGATGCTAGCAAATGATTGTTGTGGAGCATCATCACCACCACTTGATGCCATTCGTAATGAACAAAAAATAAAATTATGAAACTAAACATAAATAAAATTGCTTACATATTTAAATAGAAGCATGCAAAAACTAAGTACAAAAAGTGACTGGTAGCATACATGTATGTGCAGGTATAATATATAAAAAAGTATGTAAAGGTGGGCATGCACTATATATGAAAAAAAAATTTAGTAGTTAAAGCATGTAAAGCAAATAGTATGTATCTCTACACTACTATTTTTAAGGCATATCTATAAAAAAATGTGGAAGTACCTTTAATGCAAGTGCGAGATCTTTTAATCCAATGAATCAGTAAAAGTTAATTTTATAGTGTCAATTTTGTTGTCATCCTCATTACTCTCATCTTCTAATTAAATAGCTTCTTCATAATTAATATTAGTATCAATCAAGCTCGCATATGCTTCTACATCATCAACTGGAAGTTCAAAACCTGTCATCTCTTCCTCCTGTTGAGCAATTTCAATGATATTATCACTTTCACTCTTCCTCTAGGTTTGATTTTAACTACCACATCCCATTCCATTTCTCTCATATTCTTCTCGGATATCTTAGGTAACACACTTGTGTTACTTGATATGCAAGGATAAATGGGTCATATTTAGCATATTTTGGTGGCAACTTCACTTGAATGATCTCATATGACTTATGCTTTCTTATCCCTCTATTACACACATGATCAAACCAATCACAACTAAATAGAATGATGTTCCTCTCATTTAATTTAGAATATTATACCTGAATAACTTATTGTAGAAATCCATAATAGTCAATATCATCATATGAGTGTGTGTTTCCTCGAATACAAACACCAGAGTTATATGGTTTCTTTCTTCAAACCAAGAACTTGTGTAAAATTTATAACCATTGTGACATCATAAATCTATCATGTATTTATGATTCTCTGTAGACCCCAAGTTAGGTCATGAAGGTCTTGATTCTGCACTCCGTTTCTCCAATCATGAACCTATAACATTCAGAAAAGTTGACTAAACATATTATTAACATAGAAAATATATTAAAGTGTTAGTGATGATTGCTCACATGCAATCTAAACTATGTTGGAAATTCATCTTCTACTTTCTTCTTATCAATGGAAGTGTCATCCAAGTTTAATAAGTTCATGAATTACTTGAACTCAACAAATAAATTGACACAATTAAAATCAAACTAAGATATTGCTTCTAAAGTGCTTACCCAATACTTTTCTAGATGATTGAAAAATAGATGAGACATTTTGTGAAGATCCAACATCATGTGTATTATCTGAATATGCATGTCGCTCAAAATAGTATGAGTAGAAATTTATAGTCTCATGAGCTAAGTAAGCTTCACATATTGAGCCTTCAAAGTGTGCTTTATTCTACACAAATTTTTTTAGTTTATTCAAGAATCTGCATGAATTTTATAAAATTATTGGTCGTATTGAATATTAATTAATTTTAGACTACCAACATTTATGTATCTCTCAAATAGGTATATCTAATAATATTTAACTGGACCTTCACTCTAGCTTCATAAAGTAGATGTAATGGAAAGTATATGACCTTCAGCTAATATAAGAGAATCGACTATAGTCAAGATAAAACTAACAATATGGCATAAATCATCCCAACTCAATCTTGGAGGCAACTTCGCCTTCTCAACTCGATTTTTTTGTGAATGCATGCTTATTTCTTCTGAATGGATGATCAATAAGGAAGAACATATGATGACAGTTAATTCAAGAATTATTTTGGCCATTTTTAAGAGTGAATGTTTTTGATAGATCCATGCAGTGTGGACAAGCTAATTTTCCAACTGTTCTCCACCCTGACAACATTTCATAAGTAGAAAAATTATTGATAATCCACATAAATGCTGCTTTTAGTTAAAAGTTTTGTTTCGCAGCTATGTCATATGACAATACACCAATGTCCCATAAGATTTTGAGCTCATTTACCAATGGTTGGAGTATACATCAATCTTTGTCTTAGGGTTATGTGTCCTAGGGTTGATCAAAGTTAAGAACATATAATGAGTTTTCATGCACATATTTGGTGGTAAATTATATGGTATAACTATCACTGGCCAACATGAATAGGGAGATATGAATTGACTAAAAGGTGAGAAACCATCAGTGCAAAGGCCAAGTCTAATGTTTCATGGCTTAGTTACAAAATTTGAGTAAGTGCGATTAAAATGCTTCAACACTTCTCCATTTGATTGATGGCTCAAGATATGTGATGCACTTACTCTGTTATGATGATATCACATGTATTAGGTTAAATGCATGGAAGCATAAAGTCTCTACAAATGTGGAGTTAACGATAAGTAGAACAAACGTTTATGCGGGACATCCTTTTGCTTGCATTATTTCCCACTATATGGCTTGAACATTATCGCTCCTTAAAATTTGCATTAAGTATCCTATGTGTTGTCATTGTAATACATCATACAATCATTCACACAATAGTAAATTTTTTATGTGCGCTAACTTAACGTTGACACTAACTTCTTTGTTCTATATTGGTCTTCAGGAGCTAAGTTTTTTTTTTGCATTTTTGTTTCTTTTAGCAACCCTACAAATTAATTAAAGCATTCACATGACATATTAAATTCAATTTTAACAGTTAGCATTCTTATGACCATAGATAGCTTAGTGTGGTTCATGCATCCTTCTCTTAATAGTCGTTGTGCTGCCTTTAGTAGATCATAGAAATTTTGAGCTTCTTTAATAGGTGGCTCATCCTATGTAGGGTACTTGCTCTAGCAGTATCACATACCATTTCTTCATAAATTTGGCTAGATTCATATTCACTTGAGGGGCATGTGTGGCTTGTTAAGAAACCACCAACAACATGAATATGTGCCTCAAACTCACCATTTGAAGTCCATAACCTAGAATTTAGTTGAAAACTTCTACAATATAAGTTTATTTTGACTTCATATAGTGTTAAAAAGGCCTAACTCTTATGTCTCTCACATGGGCATCGAAACTTTTTTTAGAAATGTAAGAAAAAAGTTGAGATGCCAAGTTTATGAAGTGTTCAACACCACTCAAGAATTCATCAATTAATCATATCTATTTGAATGCAATCTACTGTACATTCATGATCTCTCACTATGGATATCCATAATCACCATAAATTAGAAAATGTGGGAATTCATTTAATATTCTGTCACATTATTGTGTTTATTTTTGGAATGTATATTCACCAGATCGTAGCAGTACTTATTGTGATCGCAGATATATGATGATAATATAATTATCTTGAAAGATATCATCACCCTTCAATGAACCTAATCACCTAAGGACGCATGATGGTCTGAATATACCGAGATTTTCCCCTACTTTACATGGATCAATAAAGCAAGGTTTATATTAAACCAGGTTCCAAAGTTTCCTATGGCAAGCCTCCATAGTTAGTTACATCCTAAGGAATGTGAATTATTTAGGAATATTCTTGATTAAAATATGCAATTATTATCTCCAAAGATTTCAAGAATAGACTATCAATAAATTGGTCATATTAGGAAATCAATTGGGAAAGATCAAAGAGAAGACTTATTTTTGGAAGCCAAAGGGAATAGTTAGGGAATGCTCATGATGATAGAAAGTCTAATGAGCATTCTGATTGTTGGAAGATGTCATTTTAGCAATGAGAAGAGCTCAAGTTTAAATAGAGATTTCCTACTTCAATATTCAAGTCAATATGCTTAGTTACTTAAGAAATGCATTTTTGAGCTAAATTCAATCCACTTGGTTTGATGCAAACTCAAGTCAAACATCAACATAAATTAAATCAAGTAAATTAATAAAAATAAAATGGAAATTCAAAGTCAAACCTAAAGTTAACTCTAGTCAACTTAGATTGACTTAAGTGGGCCCACTTAGTTCAAAAGTCAACCCACTAAAATTTGACTAAATTAAATCACCAAAAATATTTTAAATTATCAAATGAATATGCGTGATCACAATGATAAAGAAATTTGAGTTCATTAAGGCCTAGATTAGTTAAATTAAATTCTTTAAATCAAAATAATCCAAATAGGCTACATTGAACTCAAATTCAAGAAAAATCAAAATAAATCTAAATTGATTATCCTAAATCATATGGGGATGGTGATGGGACATAACCTAATTCCCTATTAGGTGTCATTGGGTCAAATGGGTCATTTGCCCCATAAGAAATTAGGTTTAATTCACTTAACCCAAATTGGGTTAAGTGAGTTAAACAAGATAAAAAGAAATAAGAAAATTTCAAACCACTTCCAACCAAATCACATGGGATGGGGGTGAAACTTCCTTAAACCTTTCTAATGAAGGTTTAAATCCATAATCAAGCTTTACTTGCATTATTGCATTATTGTATAAAATCCAAAATGAGGGAGACCAATGCAAGCAAAGAAAATGGAGAAGTCAAATTCATTCTTCCTTCTTCCCACCTCTTTACATTGGATAGGTGTAGGATAGAAGAGGAGGGTAGCAGTTAGTTTCCAAGATCCCCCATTACCAAAATTGACCAAGGGAGAGCCAAGGAGGAGCTAAAAGGCTCTCGGCCATATAGGAAAACTTAGAGAGAGACTTCCCCAAGGAGAATTAAGCACACACACATCTTCACACATCAAAATCGAAGCTAAATGAAAGTTCCCCCTCCCCCCAAGAGTTCTTAACCACTAAAAACCATCAAAGCCAAAAAAGAGCACTCAAGGGTTGGTCTAGGGAGCAATCCATAAGGAATTAACCTAATTCAATTTCCAAGCAAGTTCGGTTCAAGGATTTGAAGCTCTAGGATCAATTTCAAGGCCAATCGTCCAACGAATTAAGGTATGCCATTGTTGACCTTGAGCTTTTCTTTAAAGAATTCGGTTGTGGTTGGTTTAATAGGAAACATGATCTTCAATAAGATCAAACTGTATATAAACATAGTATATCTATCCACGTTCATGTAGCAATTGAAATCACTTGATTTCATTATAGATCGATCACAATTAGCAAAACACCATGGATGGTCCTCGGCTCCTGCAGACGTTGGGGGAGATGAAATCATGACCGTTTGTTTCTTTTAAAAGAAATGGACAGTACAGATTTAGGTGCATCACTGATTAAAATCCCTTAAGGAATTGTGGGAGTAACCTAGACCGCCCGATCTTTTGATCGAATGACACGTAGGAGATCCTACTTTTTGAGCTGTGGTGATGCGGACGTCACGTGGCTCCACGCGGACCAACCCGCACATGCCATGTGGCAGAACATACCACAAAATTGCGTGCCATGTGGCACACAGATCTCGTGTGGGATTGCCACTTAAAATCGTTAAAAATCATTATTTAACGGATTTAATTAATTTAAAAAATGAAGAAAACTTCTAAAAATTATAGAAAATCAAATATAAATAAAAAAATAGAAATAAAAGCTCTATAGATTCATCTTGATAAGAGGAATTCATAGAAATTAAAATCCCCTATTTTTATTGTTATTTTTCCCTTAATTTGAGTTTAATTAAAAAACTTTAAATCTTAATTACTCTCAAATTAAAAATCCAATTAATTTGAAATTGCGAGGAAATGAAATTAAGCATAAAAAATACCTTAGGTGATTTTTTGTGGATTTAATTCTTTGAATTCAAGAGAAATTAAAATTTCATATGCTTAATCTTTAAATTAATTAAATTAATTAACCCATAATAAAATAATTAAGAAATATTAATCTAACCACCTTAAATCAACATAATAAGCATTAATTAACATCAAAACACTAATTAAACTTAATTAAACCCATATGAACCTAATAAATCATTAATTAACTTAATTAGGTAATTAAATGAATTAAATAATTCAATTAAATAACCCAAACTTAATTAAATCATAGTAAATCAACCATTAAACCAAAAATTATAAATAAACCCTCGTTAAAAAGGTATTTTAGTGAAGAATAAGTAAAAAATAAAATCCCTTAATGAATCTTAAAATATTTGGTTTAATTTAATTTTTAATGAAATAATTAAAATCTTAATTACACCCTAATTATATCTCTAGTCAAGTTGAAACTTTAAGGATATAAAATTGGCATGAACCCTACTTGTCAGAAATATTTCAAATCTAATTGATCTCTGGAATTAGGAGTTCTTAAATTTCTAAATCCTTAGGTCAATATTAATCAAATATTGGGTTAAGGAAGTTAATTAACCTATTAAATAAAATGATAATTCAAACCAATCTTAATCAAACATCAAAAAACTGTTAAGGAACTTCTCTAAATATTCTAGGTCAATCAAAGTGATAAAATTCTATCTTAGGACAATAAAATAAAACCTTAGGTTAATAAAACTATTAATTAACTTAAACCTTAAAATTTGAATTAATAAAATTTAATGAAATCATTCATCTCTAATGAATTTAAGAATGAATCTAAAACTTAGGTTAATTAAATTAGATCAAATAATTAACCTAAGTGCTTTTGGTTAAGCATAATCCATGAACAAACCTAAGGTACTAATTCATATTAATGAACTTAAACCTTAAGTTTACAAATCCATAATTTAATAATTAAGTTAAATTGAATAAAATCAAACTCTTTAAATTAACATAAGCCAAATCAAATGAAACCCATATAATTTAATTCATAATGAAATAAAGTAATTCAAATAAATGAAATAACATAAATCAAATCCAAACATAAATAACATCAAAAGGATTAATTAAGATACATAAGGATCTTAGTTAGACTTTTGGAAACTTCATTAGGATTTAGGATGTGGAATAAAGTGAGTTTCACCTAAAAATGAAATTCACTCTATTTTTCATTCTTGAAAACCTATACAACTTTAACCAAATAAAAATGAACATAAAAATGGGAATTAAATCACTAAACCATTTGAACTGAAACCACCCAAAGATAAAATTTAAACAAAATTCAAACTTCAAACTTAAACTTGAACTTAAAGGAGCCTAGCAAAGCCTTACCACATAAACCCCATTTTACACAAACTAGATTACTTAAGTCACAGACTCTAGATCTAGGATAGATCATTATATAATTTTCTTTTAATCTCCTGTGATATATTGTGCTGTGCTTTACATGTCTGTGTGATGTATTGCTTTAAACTGAATGCCTAGGCTTGTTTGCTCGTTAGACTAGATGTTAGGGCATTCTTTTTAGATTTAATACTATTTTTTTGCAGGGGATTGTACTAAAGGGATCGTTGTGATAAATAAATCATAAAATTACTGTTTACTTATAGGTGATGAAAATCCCTTAACATAGTCCATAAGACAAGTGGGCTTAGCAAGCATCTAATGCTAAGCCCGTATGTTTGTGAAATATAAACTGCTTTGTGTGCTGTGTGTATTTCCTAATATCTATTTTGCAGGGCTTAGGATTACTTTTTGAATTTTAAATGTAAATTTAAGCTTAAAATTATGTTAGGATCTATGGGGACTTAGATTAATAGGAGCTGACCCAACCAGGAGATGGTGCGGTGGTCCCCTATGGAGCATGATGGATGTCCTTGAAGAAAGAGACTTTCCTAGAAAGAAGACCCATAGATCTAAACTTGTAATTTGGGGTTGTATAAACTCCACCCATTTTTCTTTCTTTTTGTGTAGTACGTCAGATTGGCCTTTTCTTATATAATTTAATTTGGCTTGATTTATTTTGGGTGCATAATATAAACAACATACTTTTTCTTAGGTTTCTTTCTATGCTATGTTTGTGCTGTGATGAATGCATGGATGTAGGCTCATAGGATAAACTATATTTTTTACCAAACTAAATCTATCAAAACATAAAAATAAATACAACTCATAATCTTCATATAAAAGCGTAGGCATTAAAGCAAGATAAAATATGTAGCAACCCCTTAACTGGATGTTTTAACATCATGCATAAATCATATTATTTCACTCTTGATTAATGAAAGACTTGCATTCTTGCTAGAGAATCTGGACTTGACCTTTGAGAGCCTATGATGGAAGTACACCTTCTCCAATTCTGATTTAGCCCATAATTTTTTCTAATTACATGCATTAGGCATAAATTATATTCCTATGACCTAAAATGAATCATGAGTCAAAAATTATAAAAATCTAAAAAATATGTATTAGTTAGGTGCATCTTCATATCCTACATGATCTTAGGGATTGAGGAGTAAGTCTAGGTTCATAGATTTCTTTCCTAAAATTTCAATGACCCGACCATCTTGCATTCATATTACTTAGCCTCATGGTTTTAAAAACATGCTTAGGTGGTGTTAGCTTGCAGCCTTCTCCAGGCAAGTTGTAAGTCTAGAAGAGTCAAGGATAGGTTAGTTTCCTCAAGTAAGAAGAATGGCCCCCAATGATAGAACTAGGTCAAGCATCTAACATGTGTCAGAAGCACATGTAGACTAGGTTCTGAAGCATCCTTTTAGGAATAAGTCTTCAACTCTGGGAATTTCTACAGTCTTGTGCTGCTAGAATCTAAGCCCTAGATTTTTAAGAAAATGATAACTCAAAATCTAAAATTAAATCCCAAATTTGAAGCCTAATCATATGATAGTTGAAATGTCTACAGGCATCCCAGTATCAATAGACATTTCCTACTTTTTTTTTCCATTTGACTCTGAAAATAACTCTCTCCAATTTGAACCTCTCCCAATTGAATTTCCAAAAATCAATCCTTTGAAAGCTACCTTAGTAGTCTTTAGGAATAACCACTTATTTCTTTAATCGAGAGTATTCTTAGAAAGAGACCCTTCATAAGATGTAATTAACTATAGAGGCTTGCCTTTATAGGGAACCATGATCTCATGATAAAATAAACCATGTTCTACTTTTTCATGTAGTTCAGGGGAAAATACTCTGGTACATGAAAGTCCATTAGCCTTAGGGGTCTTTTATTTAAATAATCGAATCCATTATAGGAGAGCATATTTATTTTTCAAGATAATATGCTTATTCCTTAATGCCATATTTGGTCATCTAAATAAAATATTACTAAACTCTATGTGGTGTAATTTCATTATTCTATTCTAGAGAAAACACCAACATATTTTTTGGAGACTCAGCTGGGGAATGGTTCCTCTCTCCATATTTAGAAATAGATGGTTATTCCTATATATCGGTAGTGTACTAGTATGAATCACCAGTTATGACTGCCTTTCTTTCTATTGGATACTCCTCCATTTCATCCTTGGTTGAATTTATCCAACATCTAGAAATAAAATTTGAAAGGAGAGAAGAGAGAGAGAGAGAAAATTTTGGCCATATTATTAGCTAAAATATTCTGATAGGTCAAAAACCTATTTTGACCATATTTCGATTATTTTACATTTTCAATAAAATTAATTTTTGTTTCTAAAATTAAGAAAATGGTTGGCCAGTTGATCTTTGCTGCCACTTCTGGCATTAGCTTTTCTATTGAAAGTAGCCACTTACCAGATGGCTCCATCATCAAATTTGGGCCTCTTGCTCCTGTTGTTGAAAACCTCAACATTAATGCCAATGGAGTGACTCTTGCTCCTGATGAGACAACTCTGAAAAATAAGCAACCTATTCTAGAATTTTTTAGTGTTCTTCTCCTGATCCCGTTGAGGATAGGATGCTTACTAGCCAGACTGTTGAGAGGGTCCAACGGGGACCTGTTCAAAAGAAATCAAAGTTACCCACTTCAAAGGCATTTCTAGCTCTAGTTCCCTTTAGCACCTTTGAAGTAGGTTCCACTTCTAAAACATCTAAAATGACCAAAAGTTAGAAGAAAAATAGAGGGAGGTGTAGAGAGATATGCTAGAAATGGAGCAAGCTATGAAGAGGGATAGATATACTCTTCCTGACACTTTCCCACTCTTAGGTGGAAGCAGATTCTACCCTTTGTCTGCTACCCTATAAGAGGAGGATGTGATGAGGATTGCTAGTTCTCCACCCCATTCTTTCATCCATCCTGAAAAGAAAAGCTTTAAGCAAGTAAATAGGGAATCCCAAGGTCAACTTCACCACACCTTACACATGGTTCCTAGATATTCTTCCTACATTAAAGAAGATCTATTGAGAGCCATGAAGCATCATACTTCTCAAAATCTTGCTAGAGAACTATCAGGAAGACCTGCCACCTTATATCATCAAAAGGAAGGGAGGGTGGTCATGTCCATAGGAGGAAACCTTCTACCCCATGCAGTATCGGGATGATATTCTCATCCTGCACTCACTTACATGGCATATAGATCAATCTACTAGGTCAATAAATGATAGGACTTTTCCTAAGAAAAAGAATAAAATGATTTATATTAGGAAAGTCTCTTCTACTTCCGAGCATAGGATTCCTTTACCACCCTTACATTCTTCACCATTAGAGAGATCTTTTATTAGGACTAGTTCAGATGAGCCTCTATTCTCATCACCAGGGCCTCAAGCTGAGGTACATTCATTAGATGTTCCCAGTAAGGGAATGAATTCTTCTCATCTCTCTTGTATGTGAAAAATTCATGACATTCACTTAGGCCTGGGAGCCTTCCTCTAGAGTATCCCTACATCATAGGGGAATTTGAATGAATAATTTGAATTAAGGCTAATGGAAATTGGTGAACCATCGAATGTCATCTTAGATAGTAATGGTGTTCCACTCTCTTTATCTAAAGAGGAGATGGAAAACATTATTAAAGAAGATGAAGAAAAAGAAAATTTGAAAACAAGCTCTGAATATTTTGATCATGAGCAAGATGACCTGTTGGATGATGATTTAGGATTTCCAGTAGCACATATCTACATGGTTGACACTAGATCATCTAAAAAAGTGCAAAAAGAGACACAAGAAGACCCTACTTTAACTTCAACCCAACAACTTATCCTTCAATTTCAAAAGAAGGATGAGCAAATTGACTCTATAAGTAAGAAGATGCAAGAGATGATTGCTACCATGCAATTACTCCAAAGTATGATTTCGTCTCCTTCTCAAGCCCATCAGATTCGTTGTGTGTTTTCAATGATTTGAGGTCCAGTTTGGAAGAATACCAGAAGGAATCAAAACTTGTAGTTGTAGTACCTTCCAACACTGAACTAAAGACATTGGTAGAATAAGTAAAAGAATTTTCACAGATTGCACAACAGTCCAAAGTGAAATACCACAGGGAGCTTGATTCCATTCCTTATCCAAAAGGGTTTGTGTCCCCATCTTTCAAGGTATTTGATGAGACTGGAAATCCTAAGCAAAAATTAATTTTGTAAAGAATGCCGAGGAATGATGCTCTTTTATTTAGACAGTTCATTACGAGCGAGTTGCTTTTAGGTATCGATTTGCCAAATGATTGGTGTGCACTTTCGAATTAGGCGAGATGTGAAGAGATTCATAGTGTTCAACATCTTGTTACAAAGGAGACCTAGTATAGCATAAGCATGGAGAGTCTCGTAGATTATATCCTTAGATGGAGAATTCTTGGCTTAAAATGTGAGCCTTACAGAGAAGCATCTTTGTAGAGATCCTCAAGAACATACATGGCCCTAGCTCACTCAAAGGCTTTTATTAAAACCTTTGGAAAACTTTAAAATCTTTTAAGAGGAAGCCTAGGATGTCATTCTTAAAGACCAATTTGAGTCATCCAAGCCTAGAAGCCTTGAAAAGCTGTATGGTCTCTATATGGTGGATAGAGGGAAAGCACATGCAAGTATAAGCTTCATCTTATGAACCATTGCAACAGCAGAAGTCATCATTCCTTAGGAATTTTCCAACTAGCTCTTTCTCAAAAGATGAATCAGACTTATTCCTTTAAGAAAGAGGTAGTGAGGAAAATTTTCAAAAATCTGATGAAAAAGTAAGACTTTAAACTCCCTGACCCGAAAAGGCTAGAAGAGGTAGGAAAAGTAAATGATCCCAAGTATTGCCCATATCATCAGATGTTGGGGCATACCATTGAGGATTGTTTTTTATTCAAGAATTGGCTTGAAAGAAATTTTATGATGGGATTGGTGACTATTCCAAAAGAGTACCTTATGGACCCTGAACAAGGGTCCATTAAGGTTATAATAGGTAGTTCTTCTTCCAATTATTCATTTCAAAATGAATGAGATATAGCTTTATCCAATTCTATAAAGAAACATATGATGAAAAATTTAAAACTTACCATGCAGGATCATAGTCAGACTTAGGAGGTGATCGTTGATCCACTGAGTCTAGAAACGAGTTCCACCTCGGCATTTTCAACTACACAGAAGATCAAAAAGTGTGGTGAGGGAGGGACATCTATATCTAGTGATAGAACTCTATATGATAATGATGGAAATGCGGTACCATATAAGCCTTTATCTTTATGTACTTATTTCAAAAGAATGAATAAAAAATCTGTCTCTGATGACATTTCTTACATTCATGCTATTTTTTGATAAAATGAGAATGAAAATCTTGAAAATTAAATATCAAAAAGAAGATTCTCATGATGTTTTACATTCGATGAAACATGGAAGATTTGCATGGTGACCCACTTATCATAGATATAGAAGTGTCAGACTCTGATCATTCATTAGAAAAGAAAGGTCAAAATGAGGAATAGGTTGATTCAAACCCTATAGATATTGATGAAATAAATCTCTGTAGTGGAAGAGTCTTACCGCCTCATTTACCTCCTACCCCTCAAGAAAAAGGGAAGAAAATCATGGATGAAAACCCAAGTTCAGATACTTTACTTAAAGAAATACTAGCAAAAATAAAGGTTTTAAAAGTAGATTATATTATTCTAGCCCATCTTAGGAAGCTCCCTGCTAGATTAAGCATTTATGATGCTCTCATTCTTTCAAAAGAAATGAGAGAGTCACTAGTACAAGCATTACTTGATCCAGAGATATGCATGACTCAACTAGCAGCTACTTCCTCAGAAGAGGCCTATTACTTTAAAGAGATCCTAGGGGTTACTTTCTCCGATGATGATCTACTTTTGGGAACTAGTGAACCATCCTTTCTATATTACTGTAAAAATTGTAAACACAAGATTGTCAAGAGTTCTAATAGATCCCAGCGCGCATCTGTTAACATCATGAACTCTAGAACATTGGCATTCTTAAAAATTGATAGTAAAAGACTTAGTTATGATAAGATGTTTTTAAGGGGCTTTAACGAAATAAGTGAAGAAGATTTAGGTTCAATCACTCTTTTATTAGAAATAGAAGGATTGAAAATTGAGGCTAAATTTCATATTATAGATTCAAAAACTTCCTTTAATGCTCTCTTAGGCAGACCTTGGATCCATGAGTATAGAATGGTTACATCTTCACTCCACCAACGTATTAAGTACATTAGGGATGGAGTGGAATATATTGTAAAAGGAGATATACAACCATTCTCTATTCATGAGATTGAGCTCTATGAAGATGATATTTACTACATGCCTAACAAACCTAGATTTGATTATTTGAAATCCATCATTATTAAAGCACAAAGTGCAATAATCAAGAAAGATGAAAAGAAAGAAAAAGAGGAAAAATAAAAAGAAAAAGAAAAAGAACCTCTAATAATTCATATTGATTTGGAATCCAGTTCAGATTTAGAATCCCATCGTAGAAATGCTTCAAATCTTGGTTTAGATGAATTAAAGGAGGTTAACCTAAAAACCCTTGAGAATCCAAAATTAACTTTTATTAGCTCTTTGTTGGGTCCAGAAGATTCTAAAGAGTTAATCATTTTACTCTTTGAGTATAAAGATTGCTTTGCATGGAGTTATGATTAAATGTAGGTTTATCCCAAGATGTGGCTGTAACCAAACTAGGAATTAAACCTGATACTATCCCAATGAAGCAGGATTCTAGGTGGATGCGGCTAGAAGTAGAACGACAAGTGATCATTGAAATAAAGAAACTAATTAAAGCTGGCTTTATACGAGAGGAGCAATACCCTGATTAGGTAGCCAACATAGTTCCAGAAAAAAAAAAGAATGGTCAAATACGCATATGCGTTGACTTTAGAGACCTAAACAAGGCTTGTCCCAAAGATGAGTTCCCTTTGCCTATACTCAAACTCATGGTCGACATAGCCTCCTTGCATGAGATCTTTTCATTTATGGATGGATAATCTGGTTATAATCAAATTAAGATGTCCCTAAGATGAAAAGCATGGAGTTCAAAACTCCAATAGGATTTTTGTAACTATGGTCATGCCATTTGGTCTCAAAATGTTGGAGCTACTTATCAAAGATGACTAGAATATATTCGATGACTTGATTCATAATCAAGTTGAATGTTATATCCATGATTTAGTCATTAAAAGAAAAATAAAATAAGAACATTTTTATGATTTACAGGTCATTTTTAGTGATTGTGCCACTATAACTTAAAGATGGATCCTATGAAGTGTGCCTTTGGAGTGACTTCAGGGAAATTCTTAGGGTTCGTGGTGCGGCATCGTGGGGTAGAAATTGATCTAGAAAGAGAAAGACATTATAGAAATGCTACAACCTTGAAGTCTTACACAGCTAAGATCATTCTAGGGAAGGCTTGGATATCTAAGGAGATTCATATCAAATTTATCTGGAAGGTGTCAACCCTTTGCAACATTATTGAAGAAAGATTCCAAATTTATCTGGGATTAAAAATGCCAAGGTGCCTTCAAAAACCTAAAGCAATATTTAATGAATTCTCTTGTTTTGGCTTTCCCATTTCTAGGAAAGCCATTAATTCTCTATACTGCGACTATGGATGAATCTCTTGGGGCTTTATTAGCTCAAAACAATGAAAAAGGGAAGGAAAATACCCTTTAATATCTAAGTCATAGGCTTATCCCAATGGAAAAGAATTATCCTTCTATTAAGAAACATTGTTTAGCATTAGTTTTTGCCGCTCAGAAATTGAGGCATTATATGTGTTCTCATAAGGTTAATTTGATTTCAAGGGTGAATCCTTTGCAATATCTCATGACCCGTCCAATGGGCATTTAGCATGATGGTTAATGATTTTATTATAATTTGAGATCACTTGCATTCCTCTTCATGCTATAAAAGGACAAATAGTGGTAGATTTCCTAGTTGCTCACCCTATGCTTGAAGGATCTCCTTTAAATGATAATCTCCTAGATGAACAGATCATAACATTAGAAGGTGAACCTAGTGCCACCTGAGAATTATACTTTAATGGTGCATCATCATCAAGAAGGCATAAAGAATCAAACTCATATATCCCATGGGAGGTGAATTGTCTTTATAACCCTAGAAAAGAAATGATGAGATATTCATATCATTTGGCTAAACAATGAACAATGGAGTATGAAGCTTTTATTATTGGTTTAGAGCTTGCAATCCTTATGGAAATTAAAAATATAAAATTTTTTGGGGATTCCCAATTGGTTATATACCAAGTATTAGAATCTATAAGGTTTTGCATCCAAAGCTCTTCAATTATCATCAATATACAATGAAATTACTTGAAAAAATTTCTATATGTAGCATTGTGTAGAATATCTCATCACGAGAATTCAATAGATACTTTAGCTAAACTAGCCAAAGAAATCACATGCTAGAAAAAGAATCAATTTCTATAGAAGTTCAAAATCAATAGGTTTTGTCTCCTATAGATTTAGACTACATTAATAGGCAAGAAGAAATGTAAAGAATAGCCACTCTTATTGAAAATCAATTAGAATGTGATTGGAGGCAACTGTTTATTGACTATTTAAGTAAGGGGAGGCTCCCTAAAAATAAATTATTAGCAAATAAAATAAGGAAACATGCTTTATCTTATGCTTTAATTAATAATGCTTTGTATCATAGGTCATTTGACCAAATGTGGCTTCGTTGTTTAGACAAATCGAAAGCCCATAAAGTTGTGATCAAGATACACTTTGGATTGTGTGAAGCACATCAATCTGGGTCCAAAATGAAATTAAAGATCAAGAGACTTGGGTATTATTGGCCATTGATACTAAATGACTGTATTGAGGTTGCATATTTATCATGCAAATACGCGGTATTATCAACCACCTAATGTATTACACCCTACAGTTGCCTCCTGGCCTTTTGAGAGTTGGGGCACTGACTTCATAGGACCAATTGACCCTCCTTCATCAAAAGGACATCATTTTATTTTAGCTGCAATGGATTATTTTTCCAAATGGGTGAAGCAAGTAAGAGGTTAAAGCATATCATGTTCTTTCAGAAAATGCCATATATCAATTTGGCATTCCTCGAATCATATCCCAAAATGGTCCTTAGATCCACAAAAAAATCACTTTATGGTTAGACATAAAATTGATTGGAGATACTCGACCATCTATTACCCTAGGGTGAATGGATTGGCTGACGCATTTAATAAAACATTGGTAAGAATTCTAAAAAAGATACTTGATGAAAATAAGCACTAATGGCATTAAAAGTTTGTTGAAACTTTATGGGCCTATCAGACCACATATAGGACACCAACTCAGTCTTCACCATTTGCTTAAGTTTTTGGGACTGAAGTGGTTCTTCCATTAGAAGTGCAACTACCTTCATTAAGAATAGTTGTTAATAATAATGTTATGGTAGATTAAAATCATAAGATTCACTTGGAAGAACTTGATAATCTTGAAGGAAAATGATTGAAAGCTCAAAAAGACCTTGAATTGTACCAATCACGTATGGTTCAAGCACATGATAGATTGGTTAGTCCTAGAACTTTCCAAGTAGGAGACTTGGTCTTGGTTCTTAGATGACCAATCCTAGCTCATCAAAGAATCAACAACAAATTCAAGCCAACATGGGAAGGACCATTTGTAGTAGAAAAAGCTTATGAAGGAGGTTCTTACCAACTTATTACCTGTGATGGTGAATGTACAATACCACCTATCAATGGAAGTTACCTAAAAAAATATTATGTGTAACTTGTTGCCAAATAAAGATCAATAAAATAAAAGCTTATTTCTCTTTATCACTTTTGCTTTAACTTGTATCATTTACATGGAATATTGGGAACCCATTTGTAAATGTAATTGAAAATAGAGGCAAACCTTCCCATTCATCAAGTCAGACTAATCAAGTAAAGATCAAGTTCATGAGATTCTTGCTTATTAGTCACAACTTTTAGGGATTAGGAATAAGTCACTTTGATCCCTTTTCCTCATCCATATCACCTATAGGTTGGGAGCAACCCCTTTGGGGCACCTTTCCTATTCATATATTAAGTTATGAGCAAAGCCATCATGTAGCAATTGAAATCACTTGATTTCGCTCGATCACATAGTAAAACACAATCGATGGTCCTCCTGAGAGGTTGGGGAGGAAATCGATCGTCTATCTTTTAAAAAAAAAATAGATGGTCTATATCTAGGCACATCACTAATTAAAATCCCTTAAGGAACCACGGGAGTAAGCTAGACCGTTCGATGATGCGCTTTGAGTTGTGGTGGAATCGGAGACGTCCATCGACCCGATCCCACATTTTGAGTTGTGGAGATGCGGACTAACCCATGCCAATGTCATGCACGCGTGCCGCGCATGCACGCAGATCTCGCGTGGGACCGCCACTTAAAACCATTAAAAATCATTATTTAACGGATTTAATTAATTTAAAAAATGTAGAAACTTCTAAAAATTATAGATAATCAAATATAAATAAAAAAATTACAAATAAAAGCTCTATGGATTCATCTTGAGAAGAGGAATCAATAGAAATTAAAATCTTCAATTTTTATTGGTTATTTTTTCCTTAATTTGGGTTTAATTGAAAAACATTAAACCCTAATTACTCTCAAATTGAAAATCCAATTAATTTGAAACTTTGGGGAAATCAAATTAAGCATAAAACACACCTTAGGTGATTTTTGAGATTTAATTCTGAATTCAAGGAAATTGAAATTTCATATGCTTAACCTTTAAATTAATTAAATTAATTAACCTTTAATGACATAATTAAGAAATGATAATCTAACAACCTTAAATCAACATAATAAAAATTAATGAACATTAGAACACTAATTAAACTTAATTAAACCCATATGAACCTAATAAATCATTAATTAACTTAATTAGGTAATTAAATAAATTAAATAATTTAATTAAATAACCTGAACTTAATTAAATCATAGTAAGTCAACCAGTTAACCAAAAATTATAAATAAACCCTCATTAGAAAGGTATTTCAGAGAGAATAAGTAAAAAATAAAATCTCTTAATGAATCTTAATAATTTATGCTTAATTTAGGTTTTAATAAAATAATTAAAACCTTAATTACACCCTAATTATATCTCTAATCATGTTAAAACTTTAGGGATATGAAATTGGAATGTAACCCTAAGAAATATTTCAAGTCTAATTGATCTCTGGAATTAGGAGTTCTTAAATTTCTAAATCCTTAGGTCAATGTTAATCAAAAATTAGGTTAAGAAAATTAATTAACCTATTAAATAAAATGGTAATTCAAACCAATCTTAATCAAACATCAGAAAATTATTAAGCGACTTATCTAAATATCCTAATTCAATCAAAGTGTTAAAATTCAATCTTAGGATAATAAAATAAAACCTTAATAAAAACTATTAATTAACCTAAACCTTAAAATTTGAATTAATAAAATTTAATGAAATCATTCATCTCTAATGAATTTAAGAATGAATATAAAACTTAGGTTAATTAAATCATATCAAATAATTAACCTAAGAGCTTTAGGTTAAGCATAATCCATGAACAAACCTAAGGTATTAATTTATATTAATAAACTTAAACCTTAAGTTTGGAAATCCATAATTTAATAATTAAGTTAAATTGAATAAAATCAAACTCTTTAAATTAAAATAAGCTAAATCAATTGAAACCCATATAGCTTAATTCAAAATGAAATAAAGCAATTCAAACAAATGAAATAACATAAATCAAATCCAAACATAAATAACATCAAAAGGATTAATTAAGTTATTTAAGGATCTTAGTTAGACTTTGGAAACTTCATTAGGATTTAGGATGTGGAATAGAGTGAGTTTCACCTAAAATGAAATTCACTGTTTTCATTCTTGAAAACCTATACAACTTTAACCAAATAAAATAAACATAAAATGGAAATTAAATCACTAAACCATTTGAATTGAAACCACCTAAAGGTAAAATTAAACAAAATTCAAACTTTAAACTTAAACTTGAACTTAAAGGAGCCTAGCAAAGCCTTACCACATAAACCCTACTTTTACACACACTAGATTAGTCAGGTCACGGACTCTAGATCTTGGTTAGATTATTTTGTGATTTTTTTTAATCTCCTCTGATATGTTATGCCATGCTTCACATGTACATTGTGGTATTACTTTAGGCGGATGCTATGCTTTATTTGCTTGCTTTCTTGGATGTTAGGGCATTCTTTCTAGATTTAACACTATTTTCTGTAGGGGACTGTGCTAAAGGAATTGATGTAATAAATACATCATAAAATTGCTGTTTGCTTGCAGGTGCTGAAAATCCCTTAACATAGTCCTTAAGATAGGTGGGCTTGGCAAACAACTAATGCTAAGCCCATATATTTATGAAATATAAACAGCTTTGTCTAATGTGTGTATTTTCTAACATCTATTTTACAGGGCTTAGGATTTATTTTTGAATTTTAAATGTAAATTTGAGCTTAGAATTAGGTTATGACCTATGGGGTCTAGGATTAGCGGACCTAACCGGAGATGGTGCGGTGGTCCCTGTGGGCAGATGGATGTCCCACGAAGAAGGAGACTTTTCGAAAGAAGACCCATATCTAAACTTGTAGTTCTAGGTGGGTTGTATAAAGGCGAACTTCACCCATTTTATTTCTTCGGTGTGTAAGCATTGGCCTTTTTCTTATATAATTTAATTTGGCTTGATTTATTTTGGGTGTGCAATAGACAAAATATGCTTTTCTTAGGTTTCTTTAGTATATGTTTGTCTAGAATATGGATAAATCTAAATTTTCAAATAAATAAATAAATACAATCTAATAATCTTCATATAAAGAAAATTAAAACAAGTAATCACCATCTAGATATGTTCACTCTTGATTAATCAGGACTTATTTCCTCTTGAGAACTGGGCTTGACCTTTGAGAGCTATGATGGAAGTACACTTTCTTATTCGATTTAGCCCATAATCTTTTCTAATTGCATGCATTAGGCATAAATTGTATTTCTGACCTAAAATGAATCTAAATAAAAAAATTATAAAATCTAAAAATATGTATTAGTTAGGTGCATCTTCATACTACATGATCTTAGGGATTATGGGGTAAGTCTAGGTTCAATGATTTCTTTCCTAAAATTACACTGACCATCTTACATTCATATGAACTTAGCCTCATGGTTTTAAAATGTACTTGGGTGGTGTTAGTAGCTTCTCAGCGGTTGTAGAGTCCGGAAGATCGAGGGGATAAGGTTAGCTCCCTCAAGTAAGGAGAATGGACAATGATTCCCAAAGATAGAATAAAGTCGAGCATTTAACATGTTGGAAGCACAGGTTAAGCATCCTTTTAGGAATAAGTTTTCAACTCTAGGCATTTTTGCAGTCTTGTGCTGCTAGAATCTAAGCCTTAGATTTTTAAGAAAATGATAACTTAAAATTTAAAATTAAATCCCAAATTTGAAGCCTAATCATAGGATAGTTGAAATGTCTACTGGGCATCCCAGTATCAATAGATATTTCTTACTTTTTTTCCATTTGACTCTTGAAAATAACTCTCTCCAATTTGAACCTCTTCCAATTGAATTTTCAAAAATCAATCCTTTGAAAGCTACCTTAGTATTCTTTAGGAATAATCACTTATTTTTTTAATCGAGAGTATTCTTAGAAGAGAACCTTCCTAAGATGTAATTAACTATAGAGGCTTGCCTTTATAGGGAACCATGATCTCGGATAAAATAAACCATGTTCTACTTTTCCATGTAGTTGGAAAATACTAATATGAAAGACCCATTAGCCTTAGGTGTCTTTTATTGAAATGATCGAATCCATTATAGGAGAGCATGTTTATCTTTCTAGATAATATGCTTATTCCTTAATGTCGTATTTGGTCATCTAAATAAAATTTTTTCTAAACTCTGTGTGTTGTCATTTCTTTTCTCTATGCCAGAGAAAACACCAACACCGATCTATCATATAATTAGGCTTTATATATTTAAAAGTGAAAAATTATTTTAGAGTTGAAATTTTATTAATTTATTAGGCTTATAATCCATCAACACAAGGTTGTGGAAAAGCCTAAAAGGTGGAGATTTGTGCTTGTAGCCCGAAGGAAATAGCCAACTCAGATCCTAAATCTAAGGAGCTTTATTATAAGCTAAAGCGCAACTTAAATCTAAGTGAATATTGACATAAAGATTACCTCCACAAGAGAGTATAAACCACCCAACTGCTGGGCTTACAATCATCTGGAGTGACATTCAGCTAACTCCTCCTATTCTTTAAATCCATGTGGTTCGATCTTATGAATTTGTAGGATTGTCAAGCTATTATTAATTTAGAAAGTGACTAAAGTCCTTAAACCCACTCCCTAAGAGACTAGAATATGAGTGGTATGAGTAATGACTTAATCTACAATGCAAATCTTTGCAAATTTTATTTGATTTTTTTACACTTCATTTGGATAAACGCATTAGTATTTTTGTATTCCTAAATGCATGATGAAGTAAAGTTGTTGGCCTAATCAAAAGAGATAGAGGGTGAAACTTCATGGTAGTTGCTCATCAAGCCATCCCATCGTTTATGGGAGAGGCCCTCAATTTGCAAGAGTAATTTAAGTTGATATGCTTAATGTGAGACATACAACATTCAGTTAAGAGATTGCTAAATCTTTTAATTATCTGGATTTAATGCCTAGGATTTATGATGAGATTATGAATTATTTAAAATTTAGTTATGAGTGATTAATTCGTGTAAAAAGATTAGTTTTGTCCTAAGAGCCTAATCATGCCACACATTAAGGTATCACATATAAGAAACTAAGAAAATTATTATTTCTAGTGCTATTTAAACATAATATCAATCAATTTTATGAACTAATACAAAGAATAAGAGGATGCTTTGGGTGTATAACAACTCAAAAAGAGAAAAGATAGGTAGTCGAGCTCTACCCTTATAGTTGACATCTTTCCCATTCTTTTTCCTAAGTTCATTTCAATTGACCTGAAATCAATTAATTTGGGATTAATTAATGGTCTAATTTATTAATTAAATTGCTTAATTAATTAAATTGAAATCATATTCATTCTAAAACTTGTCTAATTATATTTCTTGGATAGCTCTTTGGGTGTTCAATAACCAAAAAGAGAAATATAAAATTATGGTTAGCTCACATGTGAGAAAATAATAAGAGTAATTAAGTGAGCTCCTTAAGTTTAATTAATTAGAATTATGAGATTGCATTGGCCTTTCATTTCATAGGAGCATTGCTATTTACTTTTCTATGTGGTTGCATCATATTAGCTCATACTTGTTTAATTAATTACCTTAAGGTGACATTGGTTAATTAATTGATTTAATACATGCTTAACTTAATTAAACCATAAAATCAACTTAATTACTTCTTCATTAAACAAATTAACTCACACATGGGTAATGGGATTAGGATCATACCTCTTTCATTTCTAAACAAATCAAACTCAAAACTAAAATGTCATTTAAAACTTTGGTTTATTTTAAGTAATCTTATTTAGTATGATTATCCTTAAGAATAAATTGGACTGAATGAGATCATGTGCTTATGTTCCTTTATTTCTTTCTAATCATGTTAAATGTTGCTTGCCATATGTAATCATGCATTCATTTCTTTTAAAATTAACTAAATGAAATGGTTTCTTTTATGTGAAATTGCATGTGGTGATTTAAATTAAAAATAGGTGTGGCTATTATTACTATTAAATCAAAATTAATTTTTAAAAGCCCATAAATCAATTATAATAGATGAGATGATGTTAATTACAATTATCTATAAGTTTGCATGTGTTGATAATATAAGATATGGAATATGAAGCTCTCTTTCCTTATATTATATGGATTTGAATGGGATTTATAAATGTATAGTTCATTTGAAAGAACACAACATTTATATAAATATATTCTTATGCATCTCCATGCTAAGACTTAGGAAGAATTTCATATCACATATGTAAATTATATAATCAAATCAAATATGACTTCTTGCATGACTTCACTTTCTTTTGGTTCTTTTTTGTACATTCATGTATCGAGAAAAGTGGTATATTAGTCCGACATCCACTATGAGGCTTTAAGTAGCCCTAAGTAGAATAATGACGTCGTATTCACTTAAAACTCTTATATATGTATGTATGATGTGACCAATGAATAAGAATCATAATTAAATAAATCAAATACAATTTTCTGCATGGGTTTTTCCTATCCTTGTACTTGTTTATACATCTATATATATCTAAGAAAAGTGGTATGTTTGACAGGCGGCTAATATAGTAGGTCTTTACCCATCTAGTGAGAATAATGGTGGTACTAACTTATAACTTTTATACATGTGAATGTGAAGCTAATGGATAAAAATCCTCTTTTTCTATTAAAAGACACACATTCATAATTCAATCAAATGAAATATTTAAATTCCAAACACACTTCATTGCATTCATCATTTAAGTGTGCTAGACATACATGTATATATGTATTAGGATTTAATCATATGCATGATATACATGATGGGATGAATATACATGTGTTATGTGATGTAATTCATTTTAATTAATCTTAAGATGTCTTTCTTATTGAATAAGGTCATTTAGAGTGAACCTAAAATTAAGATTGATTAAAAAATATATAATAAATTATTAACTAAAGAAAATTGATTAATTAACTTGCTTTAGAAGTGACTTAAGGTAGGGATGAAAGAGAGATTATCTCTCTTTCTTCTCTTTATAACACTTAGTTGTTAAGTGTAGGCCATATGAAATAAAAGAAAATACTAAGTAAAATCTTCAATTTAATTAAATCACATAAATAGAAATCAACCATTTATAAATTAAATCACATAAATAGAAATCAACTACATTGGCTTTTTATTCTTTTGCGATAGATTTATAAAATTGTTTGATATTTTATTTAGCTTGTGCATTAGAAAAGGTATGCCTTTTCATAGTTTGTTTATGATTGGCGATTGTTGTATGACCTGGATGTGATTAGGCTCCTAAGATAAAAATTAATTTTTCTACCCAAACTAAAAACTCATAACTAAACCTCTAAATAACTCATAACATCATATAAAATCCTAGGGATTAAATCAAGATAATAAAAAATTTAGCACCCCCTTAGCTGGATGTTGTATGTTTAATATCATGCATAATCATTTTATTTCACTCTTGTTAATAGAGGGTTTCCATCTTTGCCAAATAGTAAGGGCTTAACCTTTGAGAGCTTATGATGGAAGAACACCTCTTTCCTTTGATTTGGCCCATAATTAACTTCTCATGCATTTAGGCATACAAAATCATAGCTTGTGTCAAAATAAAGTCCCAAATTAAATGAAATTTGATAAAAAATTACATTAGATTTAAGCCATTATTCATACCCTCATGCTCTAGTCTCTTAAGGAGTGGGTTTAAGGACTTAATTTCTTTTCTAAATAATAACTTCTATCTTGCAAAATAAGACTTTTATGATTTTAAAGCATAGAGAGTTAACTACAATTATAAGTCTAATTGGTGATTTATCCTCTCTTGTGGAGGTAAACTATATACCATCTTCACTTAGATTTAGGTCACTTTGGTCTCTTACTAAGCTCCTAGATTTAGGATCAGATAGTTATTTTCTTTAGTACATAAATCCTCTCTTAGGTATTCCTAACCTTGTGTTGTGAGTATAAGTCCTAACTTTCTAATAAAATTTTAATTCAAACATATAACTCCTTCAATTTCAAATATATAAAGCCCAACCAGGATATTGGAATGCTCACTAAGTTTTCTATCATGAGCATCCCCACTCATCTCCTTTGGATTCAATAATAAGTCTCTCCTTTTGATCTATCTCACTTGATTTTCCAAACATAAATTTTTTGATAGTATCTTTGAAATCTTTGGAGATAATAATTATACTTTAATCGAGTATTCCAGAAACTCACCTTCCTTAGATATAATTAACTATGGGGCTTGCCCCATAGAACACTAGTTTAAATAAACCTTGCTTTATTCATCCATGTAAAGTAGAAAAAATCTCGGTATTCACCCATAATGCCTTAGGAGTCCTTATTAGGTAGTGGGTCCATTGGTAGTGATTCTATCTTTTAGATAGTGCACTATTCTTGATGTCATACCCAATCACCTCAATAAGTACATCCTCGGATCTACGTGGTGTCCCCCTCATATACACACATACACCCAAAATAAACACCAGATTTTTGGTGACTCCATTGGGGATGGTTCCTCTCTCCATATCTAGTAAAAATTTATTGTCTTCAAGCATCGATAATGGACTTGCATTTTATGTGAGTCCGAGACTATCTTTCTTTCATTGACACTTAGCTTATTTCATTTTTAAACAAAGTTAGCCAACATCGTTTAGGTTTTAGGACCTCACTACGTGTAGGTCTTGAAACTCATATTGGGCTCCCCAATAGGTAGAAAACAAAATTTATCAATGAAGGGAGAGATAATAAAAATCTAAGACCTCCTTACCACTAGCTTGGTGAGGCAAGGTTCATCATAAATTTAAGAAACAAACTCTTTTACAAAATGACACTTTCCAAAAGCACTTTTTTTTTGGAAATAGTCACCTTCATTAACATACTCAAATTTGTTGAATGGAGATTCTATTTTCAAATCATAACATAAAATTGAAACTCCACTCAACATATTTCATATATGCTAGAGTTGAAGTTTCTCTATTTTCAAAATCAAGAAATACATGGCATCAAAACATATCATTGAAATCAATTTAACATACTTAAGATTTCTTAAATATATTTCATCTCTATTTTGAAATCTTATTTGACATGCCACATTTGGAAAACAAAGAATTCCCCTCTCTTTTCAAAAATGAAAGAGAGCACATCAAATACATTTGATTCCCACTTAAACACATCAAATTGTTAAGTGAGACTCTCATTTTCATATACATTTGATCCCCACTTAACATATCAGAGTTGTTAAGTGAGAATCTTATTTTCATGTTATATTTGATTACACTTAACATATCAAAGTTGTTAAGTTAGAATCTCACTTTCATATATTTGATTTGTGTAACATATTAAAATTGTTAAGTTAGAATCTCATTTCTGATACATTTGACTTTCACTTAACATACCAAATTTGTTAAGTGAGAGTCTCATTTTCAATACACATTTGATTCTACTTAACATACCAAATTTGTTAAGTAAGAATCTATTTTCAAATCACATCACACTTGGGCTTCACTTAACATACCAAAATTTGTTAAGTGAGTCCCATTTTAAAGAAAAGTATAACATAAATCACATCATACTTGGGCTTTCACTTAACATATCAAATTTGTTAAGTGAGAGTCCCATTTTCAAAGAAAAGCAAAACATGTATCAATCCCATTTGGATTTCATTTAACATACCAAATTTGTTAAGTGAAAGTCCCATTTTCAAACATAAATCAAACACATGTGGAATCTACTTAACACACCAAATTTGTTAAGTAAGAAGCCCCATTTTCAAATCAATATTTAACACATCACAAACGAAGACATTTAAAAAAAAAAAGAGTCAAGCACACAATCACAACCTCTTCTTAGCATACTCAAATTTGCTAAGTAGAGGTTCTTTCAAATCATCAATATTTTCAAACAAGATACACAAAATACAAATATCTCCAAGAAAATCTCTTCTCTAATTTTTGAACCCCACCCAACCTTCCTAAATTTGTTAAGTATGGGTTCCAAAATAAAAAAAATCAAATGGTAAAGACTCTCCTCAATTTCAAAATCTCTCCAATGAACCCCATTTAACATATTTTAATTGTTGACTATGGGTTCAAAATTCTAAATCTATATTACTCTCTTGGGATGAATATTAATGTAGAAAGCTGACTCAAATTACATCTCAACACATGCAGAGATATAGTGATCAGTATAATTGGTTTTTGCAGTCAGTACACATGGCTTCACAAAAGTTCATTTTTTACTTTCTCCTTCGGGATGGATTTGGCCTTGGATCGGGCCAACTTTCCTAAGACTGACTACAACCACCTGGTTTTCTTTAGCCGAGGATTTGAGGGAGTAGATGTTACCAGTAAGGGAGTGACCCTCACTACCGTCAGTCGGGATGAGGTGGCTAGGTAGAAGCCACTCATCTGCATTGACATGCCCTCTGATTCTGAGTACCCTCCATTAAAAGGAAGGCTAGTGGTTCCCATGCCTCATTTTGTGATAATTTTAGTACTTGCTCATCCAGCTCTCCCTACCATTGCTCTAGCGAGAGCTACTACCTCATCATTGGTCACCCCAAAGGGGAAGGCTATCTTAGCCTCTGAGATGGTCTCCTCCACTTTTGAGGTAGTACTTCTCACCGCCTTGTTCACTCTCGACCGCAAAAAAATTGAAAGGTTAAGAGGGAGCAGGAGCAAACAGCCGGAGAGCTTGAGGCTGCATCCCATGTAGCCAAGGAGGGTTCTCCTCGAGAGGTCTCTCCACTTTTGACCAACAACAAGTTCAACCCCTCTCGCATCTAAGAAGAAAATTACCGAGGATTGCCGCTTCTCCTCCACCATCAAGATACTATGAGACATTGGATAGGGAGCACGTGAGGCTATATCAAGCTTGGGATTGTCTTATGCCAGTTGGCAAATATTCGAGTACAAATTATTTGATTTACGATCATTGACCTCTAGGAGTGTTAGGGGTCAGATCCATAGAGAGGGAGCCATGGAGGCTCATGCATCTAGTGCAGAGAGAGCAATGGAGGTATGCTGGCAATGACAACCTCCACTCGATGGATTTTTTGATCTTCACCGGTCGATCATTCAGATATGATTGTTCTTACTAGCGTTACCCATCGTAGGCAGAGATCTCTCGTTGAGGGGCAGTCGGTGTTGCCTTCACACCACTCCCCTCATCGTCCACCATCACCCATACCGCTCACAATATCCATCACTCCTGCCAAGATTCTGAAGCCCCCATCTGGGAGAGACCTTCCCCTCTGGTGATTTAGCTATGTCTTAGGGATCCGACTCCCTCCATCCCTCCTGTTGAGGTGAGATCGAGCTCCTTTCTCGAACCTCTACTTCAACTGTGGTTCGATAGGAGTGGCAACCTGCAAAGATCATGGTGCACACCACCACTACCATCGTGAGCTAGTGGTATAGTGAGGGGAAGGTGATAGTTTTACAGTTCCTATGGCAGTGGATCTCCCCAAGGACACTACTCCACCGATGAGCAACCATGAGCATATCTCTTCTAGTGAGCATGACCCTCCTAGAGCTAGCACTTCTATGGCAGGAAGTGTTAGATGTATCTCCGTCAATGAGCATAATCCTCTATCTCATGCGTGTGTTGATGACATAGTTTGATTGCTCCTTAGATGACATTTTAGCATGGTACTTTGTCAAAAAGAGGAAACTCTTAGGCAGTGATCACACAGACTCAAAGAATGAGAGGGTGGCCTTTGATCCCGATTAGGATGACCTTCTTGAGGATTCAACTAAGGCCCACATGGTCAATCCATAGAGATCAACATAGTCAGGAAGGTGTTGTATTTGAAGAAGACGGCGCCGTCCATTCAACCCAATACCTTCATGAGCAGCTTAAACAGAAGGATGATCAGATCAACCCGATGGAGAAGAGGATGGATGACTTGTTAATAGCCCTTCACACACTTCAAAATGATGCCTCCCCACATAGCATAGATGTGAGATAGATCATCGAAAACACATATCTGGACGCCCCAAAATCACTCGAGTAGATCAGGATAGTGGTAGCTTGCATAGGAAGGTGGTGGATAGCACCTCCATGCCAGAGAAAGATATTAAAAACATGGTGGAACAGTAGGTGAGGGATGATTGGTAAGCAGGTGGCTCATCGTTCAAAGGGTAGAACTTACTGGAGGAATTTGATGTTGTCCAATTCCCTAAGGGTTTTGTGCCCCCTTCCTTCAAAATCTTTGATGGCAGTGGGAACCCTTGCTAGCACATCACACACATTAGGGCCAGCTATTGCAATGCTGGAGGCATCGATGCTATTCTTTTAGATTGTTCGTTAGTAGTCTAGTGGGTGTTGCATTTGATTGGTGTGCCAAATTGCCCAACAATTCTGTAAAGACATTTGATGAGTTGGAGCGCCTCTTCATCAAGAGATTTGTTGGAGCTTAGCAAAGGGTTACAATAGGTGACCTCATTTTGACCAAGAAAAATTTAAATGAGTCCCTTGTTGATTACATTCTCAAGTGGAGAAACCTGAATATGAAATACAAACCATATTTGTCCGAACATCATGCCATTGAGATTCTACTCAAAATATCCATGACCCGCTTGCTTTCATGATTAAGGGATTTATAATCAAAACCTTTGAGAAGCTTATCAACAAAGCAACTAGTCTATAAGAGGAAGCCAGATAGTTGCTTTCCATGATAAGTCAGCCAAGCTCAAACCTCAAAAGGCATTTGAGAAGAAGCCAGAGCAGTCATAACAGTTGATAAGGGGAAGCAACCAGCTAGGGTCCAATCAAATAGGCCTCGAGCTCAGCAGTCTCCTCCACCATTCCTTTACCATCACCTCGACCATCATAATGGCCACCTTGCCATAATAGCCTCCACCACCACCTCCTCGCCAGATATCCTCATGATCATCAACAGATTCCTACTGCCACCAAGTAGCTATCATTTACTTACTCTTGTCAATAAATTGAATAAACCATATTTATTCAAGAGGGAGGTAGTATGGAAGATCTTTAAGAATCTCTCAAAGAAGCCTAATTTTTAGTTACTAGAGTCTAGGAGGCCGGAGGAAGTGGGCAAGAGTTACAATCCAAACTATTGCCCCTACCACCGTATATTAGGACATGTCTTAGAAGATTACTTTAAAGACTGGCTTGAGCATAGCTAGCTACAAGTCGGGTGCATTGTCATCCCTAAGGAATACCTGGTAGAATAACCCTTTAATTGATTATATATGTCAATCTAAAATCCATATATAAACTCAATTATATCAAACTCAACTAAAAAAATTAAGCTAACTAAGCCCAATGGGCTCACTTAACCCAGAGTGGCCAATTTGAACTACATGAACCAAAATCTATTTCAATTCAAATCAAAGTGAATTAAGTCAATCCAAACTTCATGTCATGATTTTTGATCATCCTAGGTTAATCAATTGTCATGAATTGAGTAAAACTAAGTCAACCTAGCCCGTTGACCAAGTCAACCATTTAACCCATATGAATCCAAACTAGCCAAATTGCAACCTAAACCAAATTGATTGTAACCAATAGCTCAAGTTCACTCCAAATTGATTATTGAACATGACCAAAGCCTCAATTGAGTCCAATTTAACCAATTGGTCAACCTAACCAAACTTAGCCTAATTTGACCTTAGGGGTCAAATCAACTTAAAACCCAATCAAATCCAAATCAAACTTAACCAAAGCCTATAATATATTCCAAATGATCAACCAAACCCAAACTAAGCCATGATTCAAGTCAATTTGGTCAATTCAATCAAATAGGTCAACTTAGCCCAAATTGACCTAAAGGATCAAATATACTATCTCAAAAGATAAAGGGTATCACCCTTCAATGTACTTAATCATCTAATAAGGACTCAGGCATGATGGGTCTTTGAATATACTAGAGATTTTCTTGCTTTTTACATGGATGAATAAAGTAGGGTTTATATTAAATCGGGTTCAAAGTTTCTTATGAAGGCAAGTCTCAATAGTTAATTACATCGTAGTGAATGCAAATTATTTAGGAATACTCTCAATTAAAATAGGCAATTATTATCTCCAAAGACTTCATGTAGACTATCAATAAATTATTTATATTAAGAAATCAATTGGGAAAGATCAAAGAGAAGTCTTATTTTTGGAAGCCTGGGGAATAGGTAGGGAATGCTCATGATACTAGAAAGGAGGCATTCCAATCTATCACATAATTAGGTTTTATATATTTAAAAGTGAAAAAAATTATTTTGTTAGAGTTGAAATTTTATTAAATTATTAGGACTTATAATCCATCAACACAAAGTTGTGAAAAAATATAAGAGGAGAAGATTTATGCTTGTAGCCCAAAGGAAATAGCCACGTCAGATCTTAAATCTATAGAACTTTATTATAAGCTGAATCATGACATAAATCTAAGTGAAGATTGGCATAAAGTTTGCCTCCACATGAGAGGATAAACCACCTTGCTGTTGGTCTTACAATCATTATAAGTGGCAGCCAACTAACTCCTCCTATGCTTTAAATCTATGTGGTACGATCATATGAATTTGCAGGATAGTTAGGCTGTTATTCATTTAGAAAGAGACTAAGTCCTTAAATCCACTCCCTAAGAGACTAGAGCATAAGTGGTATGAGTAATGACTTAATCTATAAATGCAAATCTTTTCAAATTTTATTTAATTTTTGACACTTCATTTGGACACATGCTTTAGTATTTTTGTATGCCTAAATGCATGATGAAGTAAAGTTGTTGGCTAAATCAAAAAGGAAAGAGGGTGAAGCTCCATCAGTAGGGGTTGCTCTCATAGGTTAAGCCATCCCTATGCGTGTAAGGATGGAGACCCTCATTTTAGAAGAGTGATTCAAGAAGATATGCATGATGTGAGACATACAACATTCAGCTAAGAGGTTGCTAAATCTTTTAATTATCTTGATTTAATACCTAGGTTTTATGATGAGTTATGAATAATTTAAAATTTAGTTATGAGTGATTAATTCAGGTAGAAAGATTAATTTTGTCCTAAGAGCCTAATCGCATCAAGGCCACGCATTAAGGTATCAAACATATAAGAAACTAAGAAAATATGTTATTTCTAGTGTGCAATTTAAACATAACATCAATCAATTTTATAGAATTAACACAAAAGAATAACAGGCTAGTGCGGTCGGGTGCCGCCATACAACTCGAAAAGAGAAAAGATGGGTAGTCGAGCTCTACCCTTATACAACCCGGAAGTATGAAATAATGATTACCATTATAATGAATGAATATTATGGGGTCTTCTTTTCTTCATTCTTCATGTCTTCATATATTCATTCCTTTATTTGATTTGATTTGCTCCACTTAAAAGGCATCTGGCACCCCAAAATAAAGCCTTCTACCCACTATACTCATCCTAATCCTCCATAGCACTAAAGCTAATTTCTAATGCAAAATTACATTAAAATATAAAAAGTAAATCTAACTATATATGTAAAATAATTGTTAGCTAAACATACACATCCCAAGTAGTTATATTTATAATTTGGACTTAACACCCGCATGAGTAGTAACCAAGCCCACTGCCCTAACTTGGATTATGTTTGGGGTTTAAGCAACCTACAAAAAGAGCATGTATATTTATTTTTAGGAACCCCTTAAGCATAATCCCTTGTAGAAAGCATGATCAAGCTAATATCAGCCTAACACCCAGTTTACAAAACATACAACCTAATATCTAGTCTAAAATAATACATCTCAAAATAAAACATACATCACACTATGCACCATCCTAACTTAGAACTAGAAGTGGTGAGTTAGTTCTAATGTGTGTGTTAAGGTTTGTATGGTATGTCTTGCTAGGCATTAGTGTTATATTTTTCTAAGTGTAGAAGGATTCAATTTAACATGAGAAGTTGATTTCACTTAAAGTGGTTTAATTGATTTGAGAATTTTAATTTATGTTTTCTTATATTTAATATGATTACACTTAGCAACTAAGTATTATAAAGAGAAGGAATAGGATTTTCGTTTTTTATCCCTACCTTAAGTCACTTTCTAATGCATGTTAATTTAATTTAGTTCTCTTTAGTGAATGACTATTGACCTCACTTTTGGAGTGAGTTCTCAACTTCCTCATCATAGATCTAGGATTTTTATAGACACTAAGAGCTCCTTAGTATTAAGACACTTCTAGTGATTAAGTGAACACTTAACCTAAGCCTAGAGACTTAGAAGGATTAGCCATGGGAATATGTCATGCCTTAGGGACTTAGAGAAACTTGCCTACCATATGGCTCAAACCCAATCCATGCTTCCTTCCTCAAAGAAAACCTCAAATTAAAATCTAAATCATAAATCAATTCCAAACTAAATGACTGAAATGCAAAATTAAGTTAAAATTTTAAAATCCATTTTTTAAGCCATATGAACCACTCCCATAAGCTTAGCCAAATATCAATCTAAATCATCCCAAACTTAATTAATTTCTTTATAATCAATTATTTCTTCATTTATATTCAAAAATATAAATGGAATCCACCCTCCAATGGAGAAAATCAAATCAAACTAAATAGGTTTCCCTTCTTATCCCTTTTGACTTACATCCATAAGCTTGGTCAAATTTGCTTCCAAATCACTCCAAACTGAGGTGATTTTCTCATTAAACATTTATATCTTCATTTATATTCCCAAATATAAATGAAATATAAATTCAAATAGCCAAAACCAAATCCAAAGCTAAAACCAAATCCAAAATCAAACTAAAATCCAATTTATACCTTTTAAGCTAATTCCTTGAACTTGGCCAAATCCTACCCAAATCAAATCAAAACCAATGGATTTTCTCCTGAATAATCATTTCTTCAATCATTTATCCAAATATAAATGAAATCTACAATTATCAAGCCAAATCAAAATCAATTCAAGTCAAAGCCAACCTAACACATTTGACTTGAAATATTTAAATGAGCCAAAGCTCATTTGAACCCAAACCAATTACAATTGAATTTATATGGCAATCTCAAATCCATATATAAACTCAATTAAATCAATTCAAAATCAAGCCAACTAAACTCAATTGGTTCACTTGACTCAAAGTGGCCAATTTGACATACATAAACCAAAATTAAATTCAATCCAATTCAAAGTGAATTAAGCCAATCCAAACTTCATGCCATGATTGTTTATTATCCTAGGTTAATTAATTATCATGAATTGGGTCAAACCAAGTCAACCTAGCATGTTTATCAAGTCAACCCTTTAACTCATTTGAACCCAAACTAGCCAAACTACAACCTAAAAAAAATTCATTGCAACTATGGCTCAAGTTTATTCCAAATTAATTATTGAACTTTTCCAAAGCCTCAATTGAGCTCAATTTGACCAATTGGTCAACTTAACCAAATTTAGCCCAAATTGACCTTAAGCATCAAATCAACCTAAAACCCAATCAAATCTAATTGAACTTAACAAAAGCCTACAATATATTTCAAATGATCAACCAATCCCAAACCAAGCCATGATTCAAGCCAATTTGGTCAATTGGGTCAAATTGGTCAACTTAGCCCAAATTGACCTAAAGGAACAAATTGGCCAAAATATTAATTAAATCTAAATTAAACCAAATTGATTGAAACCAATTGAACCAATATACTAAAAATGATCATTTGAACTTGACCCAACCCTTGGTTTGACCCAATTTGGCCCAAATGGGTCAAATTGACCCAAATTAAACCAAAAGAACTCCATATGACATGAAATTTGATTCAACTCACTTTTGACTCATTCAAATCTGCTCAAATCAAATTCAATGCTAAATGACCACTTTGCCCTTGGGTCAATGACATCTTATGAGAAAAGACACTTGCCCAAGTGGTCATTTCTCTTCCTTGGTCACTTAGCACTCATCCATTGGTCCACATAAGCACCAAGGACACTAATCATCTGACCCCAGAAGTGGTTGGGGTAGCCATGACTCATGGGGAGGTGAATTCACCTCACCTCTCCCATTGAAACACTTGGCATGAAGGACTCCCACCTCCCCTTACTAGGACACCCATTTATCCTTCATGGAAACCACTTTCCATGCATTAGCCAACCAAAATGATCCACCAAGGATGATTACCTTCCATTCCCAACCACCTTAAGCCAAATGACACCCATTTGGAGCCAAAAATAAAAAATGAGAGGAGATTTTCGGCCAAATTTGAAACAAGAAAATTAAAGGCAAGAAAACTGATCATATTCTTCTCATTTCCATCCCCTATAGCTCCCAAACCAACCAATACTCATTCCCACTTGATTTTTGAACAAAAGCAAACAAAATCAAGTGGATTCTATCGAGTAAGCGATGACCACCAGTAGATACATCATTTTGAAGTGAAGGTGAAGGTATAGGCTCATTCCAAGGCTTCTTCCCCCACTGAAGAGCATGCTTTGATCATCACTGCCGCCAAAAATCATCCCCCTGTGAAGTAACTTTTAAGAAAACCTTGTGCCGGCCTTAGGATTTCTTGTTTTGTGATGATTTTCATGTGATTTTAGTATTGTTCCTTAGAAATCCCTTGTATTCTTTATTTTATACAATCCTAATATGAAATAGAAGTTTTTCAGTGTAAATTGCTATGAAAATGAGCCCATTTGGATGAAATTTCAAATAGATTTTATATTTTTCTCTAAGTTTATCATTCTACCGGCTATGACACACAACTATCATTCGATCTCATGATTCACTGGATTAGACAACTCAGATCGCACATCGATCCCACGCTTAGGCATGCCAGCTTGCACGGATCAGATCTGGACCATCTGATCCACGATTGGGCGGCTCAGGTAGCGCACCGATCGAGCATTTCTGCCTTCAAATCCTGTATATCGGATCTGGACCATTCGATCTATGATCGAAAGGTTGGATCAAATTCGTGCATCACTTTCCTATTCACCTACTTTTCACTCCAAGGCCGCTTACATGGTCAAGACATGCGCATTCCCCATCGTTGACTAAAAGAAAATCCATTTTTTGATTTTAAAAATTATTTAAAACACGTAAAACATCAAAAATTCATAAAAAATAAATACTTAAATAAAAATTACAAACAAGGGTTTGTTGGATTTATCTTTTCGAGAGGAATCCAATAAATCTAAAATACCCAAATTTCACTGAATATTCTGAGCTTAATTAGACTTTTAGTGAAAATTAAATTTCATTAATTAAACTAAAAATTCAAAACAAATTAAGTAAAAATTTTCAAAGGTTAAAATTAAAATTAAAATGCACCTACCATAAAAATTTTAAGTCAAAAGGATCTACGGATTAGAAGATATTGCACTCGTTCAAATGGTAAAATGAATTATTATATACTTTATAAAAACTAGAAAAATTATTTAAATCAATTAAAACTTTAGAAAATAATAACAAATCATAGAAAAATCATAAAAATTCAAATATATACTTATTTTAAAGGTATTTCAGAGAGAAATCCATAAAAATGGGTATTTGGTTTGCCTCCACAAGAGAGGATAAACCACCTGACTGCTTGGAGTTACAACCGCCTGAGAGTGGCTGCCAACTAACTCCTCTTATGATTTTAAATTAATGCAGGCAAGTCATATGCTTTATGCAATATGGATAGGCTGTTATTTATTTTAGAAATAGACTAAGTCTTTAAACTCACTTCCTATAAGACTAGATCATGTAAGGCATGAAAAATGACCTAGATCTAATGCAAAACATATTCCACATTATTTTTATTTTTGGACAATCATTTGACTCAGGCTTATATGATTCATATGTCTAATGCATGAGAAGTAAAATTATTGGCTAAAATCAATAAGAAGGGAGGAGGTGTGTTTCCACCATGGCTCTCAAAGGTCAAGCCAAGTTTCTCTAACTAAGGTGGAAGCCCTACAATCAAGAGTCAAATAATATATTTTTATGAATGGTGTTATAAAAGAAATACTCATCTAGCTAAGGGATTGCTAATTCTTTTATCTTGATTTTGCTTTAAATGAGGTTATGAGTTATTTATTTTAATTTTGAGTTGATTAATTTAATAGAAGATTTATTTTATTTCCTAAGATCCTAATCGTCATCCAGGCCATGCATCAAAGTAAGGAAGAAACTAGGAAACATGCCATCTTAATGCACAAGCTAAACAAAACATCAAACATTTTATAAAGCTAGCGTAAAAGAATAAAAGACCATTTGTGATCGGGCGCCATCGCACAAACTAGAAAATAAATTGGATAGCCGAACACTACCCTTATACAACCTGGATTACAAATGAGTTAATTTATAGTTAAGTAAGAAAATTCATGTCATGGGGGTCTTCATTTCTTCTTTTCTTCTTTCTTCTTTCTTGTTTCTTCTTTTTAGGTGGTTAAAGGTGGTTGCTAAAGGCTAGATAGTACATAAGATGTAATCTTATGACCAATGCTCATCCTAATACCCCCATAACATTCATTCCAAAATCCTAATTGTAAAAGATACATGAAAAGTAAATGTAAATCTAACTAACACCTACAAAATAGAGATTAGCTAAACAAACCATAAAAATTCTAAGCATGTATATTGGACTTAGCACCTCACACTTAAGTGACCAAGTCCACCTAGCCTATTAGATTATGCTTAGGGTATAAGCACTCATAACAAAAGCATTTATATTTTTATTACAACACCCCTTAAGCACAATCCCCTGCAAAAAATAATGATTAGACTAGATCATCCTACCATTCATTCAACACACGTTCATCCTAACATATAGACTAAAATATTACATTATAAAAAGAAATAAACATCAAGCCATGCACGCTCTAACCTAAAGCTACAAGCAACCTAATGTGTGTGAAAAAGGTATGTTTATGTTTAGCTTTAAGGTTTGGATTTTCAAAGTGTGAAGAAGTTCAACTTAGATGGATGGCTTTTATTTAAGTTGTTTAGTTGATTTGAGTTAATTTATTAGATGATTTATTTTGGTTTAAGTGAACCTACTTAATTACTAAATGGTTGTAAGAGAAGGAGAGAAGAGAACCTCTCTTTCCTTCCCTACTCTAAGTAATTTCTAAAGTGGATTCATATTTGATTTTATTTGGTGAATGTTTTATTATGTGTTTTAATTAATCCTAAGTTTAGATTTTCTTTAAACAATTCTATTAAAAAAGAAAGGTATTTTAAGATTAAGTAAAGTGAATTAAGATCACAAAACACACATCACTTCCTTTTCTTTCCTAACATGTATAACAAGCATATGAATGCATCCTAAGCATATCTATACATACAAATGGGAATGTCTAGCACACTATATGATGAATACTAAGAATTGTTACTTAAGAAAATTTAAATGCTTTATGATACATGATTTTCATTAAGTAGAAAAGTGGTTTTCTTATCCATTTTTCACATGCACACATGTATGTATGAAAGACATAAGTGAGTAGAATGTTTAGACAGGGTGTGTACACACCTACTTAGGCTACCTAAAGCCTCACAATCTCGGTTGTTTAGACTATACCACTTTCCTTAAATACAAAACACATGTATAAAAGAAATGAATGGAAAAGAAAGATGCAAAAGTTTATATTTTTTGGTTTATTGTGTTTATGTAATTTAAATGTGCAAATGTGGATGTCCTTCTTAAGTAATAGTATAGGAATGAATAGTAAGGGATTAGGCAAGTGTTATGTTCTTTAAAATGAACTATACACTTTGTCAAATCCTATTCAAAACTATGATAAAAGAAAAGAAAAGGAAGACCACACTATGCACATTTTCATATTTATATTCACATGCAAGCTAATAAATAATTATAAGTAGCACACTTTTAGTTTTAGATGTTTGAAAATAGTTTTGGATTTAATAGTAACAATAGCCATTCATAATTTTATTTTAGCTAAAACATGCAATTTGACATAAAGAAAATATCTCATTTTGAATTTGATTTTTGAAAGGCATGAATGTATGAAATTCATATGACATACACATTTAGCATGTTAGGGAAGAACTAAAGTGATGAAAGCATGTAAACACATTCACCCTAAATAATTCCTAAAGACAATCCTATGAAATAAGAAAGCTTAAAGTAAATCAAATTATTTTTCAAGAAGATTTGATTTTGTTTTGAGTTTGTTTTAATTTGAGAAATGTGAGGTGAGTTTGCTGTTCCTAACCCTTTCTCACATATGTTTGTTATTTTATTTTAATTTTTAGGTGATTAGATCAATTTTATGCTTAAGGTATGAATTAATTATGACTGCTCATGTCACGCCAATTCATAGTCATATAGTAAGATGTCATGGACTACACTTTCTCCTCACCCGTTTGCTCAAGTATCGAATGACTGAGGTTAAAGCTGCAGATCTAAAGGGGTAAATCACAGATATTCGTGTCTTAAATCTTGGCCGTCCATCCAAAATGGGTGGATGGATGACCCATGATCCATTCATGTATTTCTTTGTGGAGAATGAATGCCATCCATCTTCTAGGGGATGATTCGAGCTCGATTGAGCTTAGATTGATCCCAAAATTTACCCACACCATCTAAGCACAAAGGCAAACACATCTAATGAATAGATTTGCTTGGGATTAAAATTCACTTCACAAAGGACCAAACCACATTGAACTTAAGCTCTGTTTAATGGCTAACCTGGTGATCAATCTGTTCCCTTGGAGAAGCTTGCAAAGGAGAAGCTTTGTTGAAGTTTGGAGGTCTTGAGATTGGGTGGATCTTCCTATGGGTCAACTCTTCCTAGACTTGGGCTTGGTCTTGATCAAGGATGGTCTTCCCTTGCCATCGGAGCTTGGGAAACGGATTGGGAAAGTTTGATTAAGCTCATTGATGGAGCTTGCAAAGGGAATTGGGTTGAGGTTGAGTGTAGGCTAAGTTGTATTTTCAGTGGAGCTCCCCTATTTTCAAGTTATGAGAAACGAGAAGATGGAGTTTGGGAAATGCTTGAGAGAGCTTAGGGAGGCTAGGAAATGACTTCTCTGGCTTCCTCTTACTCAATCTAATTAGGGAATCTTTCAATGAATTCAAATTAGGAGGAGTATATCTCCCCCTTGAAGGATTGGATGACCGCGCTTCTCCCTTCCATTTTGATCCAATTGAGCTCATTTAATGGGTTGTTAGGCTTTTAGGGGCTTGCACATGGGTCATTTTGGCTAGAGAGGGGTAGTGGGAAAGTGGCCATGTGTTTAATTGAGTGGAGGAAGGATTTCCATGTGCTCAATTTGAAGGAGGTGGTTAGTTTTGACCTTGGGATAGGTTGGGCTAACTCAAACCCATTGGGTTGGGTGCACCACACTCCCTAGTGTTCACTTGATCCACTAAGAGGGTACCAAGTGGTTATGGAGAGGATTTGTCCAAATTCCAAGTGGATTTGCCCAAATTTTACCCTTTGACCTAGGGGTAAAATGGGCATTTAGCTTAAGTTTCAATTTGAATATGATTGATATGTTTGAAAAATGGGCTAGGCAAAGTTTCATTGAATTTGGTGTTGGTTTGATATGATTTGGCTCATGTTGATCCATTTAGGTCAAAATGGGTCAAGTTGGGTCAAGTTGACCAATTGGTCAAGTTGACCAATTGGTCAAATTGGATCAAACCGAGGGTTGGGTCAAGTTCATATGATAATTTGAAATATTTATGTGATTTTGGTTTGATTCAATTTGATTTATATTTGGTTTTGGTTCAATTGAGTTCATTTAGGTCAAATGGGTTAAGTTGACCAATTTGACCTATTTGACCTATTTGGGTTAGGTCATGGGTTGGTTCATGTTTGGTTGGTCATATGAAATAGATTGGTATCTTTATTTCCAATCAATTTGGTTTATGTTCGAGTTTGGCTCAATATGACCCTTTAGGTCAAGTTGGGTTCAAGGTCAATTGGGCTAGGTTAGGTCTAGTTGGCCAATTGAAGCTTTGGTCAAGTTCAACAATCATTTTTGAGTGAACTTGACCCATTAGTTTCAATCAATTTGGCTTAGATGAAGTTTTGACATAATTTAACTTTTAGGTCAAGTTATCAATCAATTAGGTTAGGCTTAAATGTTGACTTGGTGAAATAAAGTGAATGCAAGACTTCATATGGCAAACAATATTTAGCATTCTTGGAAAGAAATAAAGTGATGTAAGCATATTACTTCATTCACCCTAATTAATTCCTAAAGACAATCCTATGAAATAAGATCATTTAAAGTGAATCAAAATTCTTTAAGGGAATTTTTATTTTTGAATTTGATTTGACTTAAGGAAATGTGAAAAGAGTTTGCTGGTCCTAACCCACTTCCCTCATGTGTGAATTAGTTTAGTTTAATTTTTAGAACAATTAGATTGAATTTATGTTTTATTTAGGTTAAGGTGTGAATTAAATCCATTAATTACCTCTTACCTACACCACTTTAACATAATTAACCAAACAATTATGAGCCAACATATGATATGCAACCACATGGAATTTATATTAGTAATGCACCTAAGAAATAAAGGGGCCTAATGAAATTGGCTCGCAATTATTGATTAATTAAGCTAAAGGATTTTCATTAAGTACTTTCATAACCTTCCCACACATGTGAGTTGGATATGATTTTCAAATTTACCTGGCTTTTGAACATAAGATCTACCCAAGAATTAAGATTATTAAGTTATGGAATAATTTAATTTTTAGTTTAGTTAAATAAGTCATTTAATGAAGTGATTAAATCATTAATCAATTTGCAAATTAATTAAGTCTTTATCCAAATGAAATAAACTTAGGGCAAAAGATTTGGAAAAGAAATCTTAATCTCATTTCCTAAGCCCATTCATTGTTTCAAGATGATTAACATGCTTAATTAATAGATTTATCACTATTTGCTAGGTTAATTAATCATTTAATTGATTAAGGAAGTGATTAGAGATGAGATAAGCAATTACCTAAATTAATCCAATAATAAATTCTAAGAAATCATGGGAGGCAAGGTCTCACCACTAACCCTAGGAAGTTTGGAATTAATTATCAAGTAGTTAAGGAGTAATTCTAAATACATTTCCAATAAAATCCAAATTGAATAAATATTATTGTTCAAAATCAATTGAACATAATTTTATATTATTTTCCTTTGAATTTTCTTTAAAATGAACTTGAGTTTGTATTTTTTGGATTTTTCTATATTTAGTTATGAATTTATGAAGTTTATGTTATTTCAATTAAATAGCCTAAGTAATTAACTAATCCATCGATTTTGTGGACCTGATGCAACGCGCTTTCCACGCACCAGATTGATTATTTAAGATTACATCACCGCGTAGGCAAAGGTAACACACTTTTTTTTATCAAGGATCAGTGATTAATCTCGTTTCTAAATGGTTTAAAGAGGATATCGATTTAATCGTGGTCTTCCAAAACATGAGGATGGATTTGATTCATCGCTTTACGGAGATGGAGGTTTATGGTTTGAAGCTCACCTAAGCTCGATATTAGTAATTTACATGCCATCAAGAGGTGGGGAAGAACATCCAATGGCTGGGGATCTAATGGGATTACAATTCCATTCACAGGACCAAGCAATTTTCAATGGAGTATCAATTTTGAGTCATACCTGTTTATCATGCTTCCAAGAGGAGACAACATCTAGTAGACGCTCTATTGAAAGTTTCAAGCCTATTTGAAGTGGATCTTTAAGCTTCCTTCAATGGCTTGTGGCTTTGATCAAATCTTCCCATGGCTTGGTGACTTGGGAAACACTTTTTGAGCTCAACCAGCTCCCTTGATGGTGCTTGCAAAGTGAATTTGAATTTGATTGTGAATCAGCAAGTTTAGAGCCTCCAATTTTGGCTTTGAAGAAAACTGAGAAGGAGAAAATGGTGAGAGCTTGAGAATGCTTTCCAAGGCTTGGAGAAGCTTAGTTTGGGTTCCTTGGGTTGAATCGAATTTAAAGTTTGTGCATTGAGTTGGAATGGGGGATCTTCCTTGATCAAAAGGCGAGATCTTGGCATTTTGATTAATGAGTAGATTGACTTGTTTAGGCTATTAGGGACTCCATGTGGTTTGGTTTTGGCAGAGTGGAGGAGAGAAAGTGCATATGTACTGTGAGTGTAGAAGTGATCCAAATGGAGAATTTATTGAAGGTTTTTGTTTGGTTGGTATTTGACCCAAACCCATAGGTTTACCACCTCTTGGTGTCCAAATGGACCACTAGAAAGATGCCAAGTGGCCATGAGAAGAATTAGCCAAATTTCAAGTGAATTTGGCCATATTTGACATAAAATGGTCATTTAGTTATGATTTTGATTTGGGTAGATTTGAAATGATTGAAAAATGAGCTGTGACAATTTTTAATGAATTTGGACTTTATTTTTTATGATTTGGCTCAAGTTGACCCATTTAGGTCAAAATAGGTCAACTTGGGTCAAGTTGACCAATTGGTCAAATTGGGTCAAACCATGGGTTAGGTCAAGTTCAAATGATCATTTGGAGCCTATGGGTATCATTGGTTTGGTTCAATTTGATTTATATTTAGTTTTAGTTCATTTAGGTTCATTTAGGTCAAATGGGTCAAGTTGACCAGTTTGACCCATTTGACCCAAATGGGTTAGGTCATGGGTTGGTTTAGGCTTGGTTGATCATTTGAAATGTATTTGCTTTAATTAATTTTAGTTTGGTTTGATTTCAAGTTGTTTGACATTTGGTCAAGTTGTTCATGATCATACAAATTTGAATTGGCCAATCAAGCTTTGGTCAAGTTCAATAAGTGATTTAGAAAGAATTTGACCCATTGCAATCAATTTGGCTTAGATCAAGATTTGATCCTTGACCCTTTAGGTCATTAAATGGGGAATTAGACTTGGTTTGACTCAAATGATGACTTGTCAAGTTCAATCATTGATTATGGCTTGGTTTAGAACAATGGTTTCAATCAATTTATAGGATTTTGGTTTTAGGTTTCATTTGGGCAAGTGTTGACTTGGTAAAAGGCTATTTGACTTGGTTTGACCTAATTTGAGTGATTGATCATCCTAAGATGATGTTCTCATAATGGGCTTCGATGGGCTTAGTTCAATCCCATTTGGGTTGGAATCTTTAGAAGGCTTTAGGTCACTTTGATCAAGTGAGCATAAATGGGTCAATTGATGGCTTGATTCCATTTGAACTCGTGATATGGACTTATGATCAAAATATAAATCAAGTGATTTGGAGTCAAATAAGTTTTGACTGATTTGACAATTTCAAGTCAAAAGGGTGAATATGGGTTTGACTTGGGTTAGTTTGATTTTGGTTTGATGATAAAGATTTATGTGTATATTTGTGCGTGTGATTGAAGGATTGATTATTTCAATAGAAAATCAAAGGGATTGGATTGATTTGAGAATGATTTGATTAAGTTCAAGAATTTGAACTTAAAGGAGGATAAGTTGGTTTTATTGATTTGAGTTTGAAATTGATTTTGAAAGATTTATATTTCATTTATATTTGCAATATAAATGAGAATATAAATGGGTTATGAGAAAATCTCTGAGTTTAAGTGATTTGGATTTGATTTGGTTGAATTGAAGGATTTGACTTGAAAGAGTATAGTTGGATTTATGTTAGATTTGGACTTGAGTTTTGAATTTAGTTTTAGTTATTTGAATTTATATTTCATTTATATTTGTGAATATAAATGAAAATATAAATGGGCTATGAGAAAATATTTTGAGTTTGAAGTGATTTAAGGTTTGATTTGAGCTAAGTCCATAAGATGGAATCAAAGGGTTTAGAAAAGATGTTGGATTTGATTTAAGATTTGAGAAAATCAGAGTTGGAATTGATCTAAAATTTAATTTAGAAATGATTTTAATTTGAAGTTGATTTGAACTTGAAGTTGATTTGAATTTAAAGTCGATTTGAATTTGAAGTTGGACTTGAAAGAAGGAAGTAAGGATTTGTCTGCTAGAGGGTCAAGTTTTCTAATACCCTAGGCATAACCTACTCCCATGACTAACTCTTAAGTCTCTAGGGTTAGGTTAAATGTTCACCTAATCGAGAAGTGTCTTAAGACGGAATTCTTAATGTTTAGAGGATTCCTCAAGATGGAGAGTTGAAAGCTCACTCCAAAAGTAGGTCAGTGCAATAGGAGTGTGCATACGACATATCTGTTGATCGAGATGATCAACTACACTCAAATGATCACAAGCAAGATCTCTACCCCAAGAGAGGTGTAGAAGGAATCAATAGCTTAGTAATGCAACTCCACTTATGTCTAAGAAATAAGAGAAAGGGAATCCACTAGGATTGAGTGTCAACCCTTCCACCTGGAAAAGGCTTATCCAGGGATAAGAGGTTTGATTTAATTTGTGTGTGGGGAAAAATTTTGATTTGATTTATTGATTTATGATTTGGTGCTCCAGATGAAATGAACCTCCACTTGGGAGCAAGTTCAAGTCATCCATGGGGATAAAGGTTATGAAATCTGTGGGGATTAGAATTCGATAGGGATGAAAATGTAAACCTCCACTTGGAGCAAGTTTGGGTTGATTTAGATGATTCCACTGGGGAACCAAAAAAGATTTGCATCACCCAAGAAGAAGATGATTTGATTTATCTAATTTGGTTTGACATGGAGGTGATTGATTTATTTTGTTGTTAGTGACCCAATCTAGGAGGGTCAATTTATTTCCATTTTAAATTTTGAATTTTGAGATGGATCTTGTTGGTCATCTATCAAAATGATTTGCCTTGAATCCTTTTACCAATCCAAAGGGTATACCAACCACATAGACCATCCAACCAAAGTGGATTATCTTTGGTGTGCAATAATGTTTTAGCATATCTTCCAAAGTGGGGATCAATCTGGGTGATAGTTGAACCTCAATCTAACCCAAACTGTGGCTAACGGAATGTCAGAATTAGATCCTCAAACATAAAAATTCTTATTTTGACATATTTGGAGATCATCCCATATGGACTACATGAGTAGGACATCATAGTCATCTCTAAAGATAAGAGAACTATCATCCAAACCAAAGTGAAATGTCTTTAGTTGATGGTCAGTTCTGAAGAAACTTGGACTCACATCTTAAATGAACCTGAAACACTAAATCAAATCAAAATCTCATCACAAAATCATGCTTGAAATCCATTGATTGACTCATTTTTAGATGAGCTCTCAACACTCCATCTTATTGATCTCTTAGACTTTAAGATTCCAGTCTTGATCCCTAGTGATTGGTGGACACTCAACCCAACCCTAGACTTGAAATTCCATTAAATTTCATGCCTGTGTTAAAAATTCCTACCCCACTTAAACCATTCCTCAATTTTTTTTCAAGTCAAACTTAAATCAATTTATGATTTTCCAAATTCAAATCAACTCATGATTGAAATCTCATTTAAAATCTATATTGAAACATATAAAAAAATTCATCAAAAAATTTTAAATCCAAATTTTCCTTAAGTCCTTAATTCTTTAATGGACTTAGCCAAAATCATGATCAAACCATTCAAACTTTGAGATTTTCTCAAAACTCATTTATATTCTCATTTATATTCACATATATAAATGAAATATAAATATAAATCAATCAAAAAAAAAATTAAATTTAAAATTCTTAAGTCTTAATTTTCCATTAATGGACTTAGCCTAAATTTGATCAAACAATTCAAACTCATGGATTTTCTCAAATTATTTATATTCTCATTTATATTCACATATAAATGAAATATATAAAAATCAATCAAAAAATTCAAAATTCAAATTCTCAAATTTTCTTTCTAATAAATAAATCCCTTAATGGACCAAATCATGATTAAACCACTTCAAATTTGAAATCTTTTTATATTGTCATTTATATTCACATATATAAATGAAATATAAATTCAAACAATCAAAACCAATTCCAAAATCAAACTCAAATCCACTCAAAATCCAACCTAAGCCTTTCAAGTCAAAATCTTGAACTTAGCCAAATCAATTTCAAATCAAGCCAAACTTGATTTTCTTTCATGATTCAATCAACCCTACATTCATATATAAATCCAAACTTCAATGACTCAAAACCTAGTTCAAAAAATCAAACCCAGAAACCCCTTCATATTCTTCCTTTGAATATGAAATTGTCAAATGGATCAAAACCCATTTGACTTCAAACCACTTGTAAATGGATTTATATTTCAATCAAAAGTCCATATACAAGATCAACCAACTTCAAATCAAGCTTTGACCAAGCCATTTGACCCACTTAGGCTCACTTGACCCAAAGTGACCTAAAGTAACCTTATGAGCCAAATTCTAATCCTAACCAAATTGGATTGAACCAAACTCATATATCCCTCTCATCATGATCAAAAATCATCATGGGATGATCAATCAATCAAATTGGCTCAAACCAAGTCAAACCTAAGGGTTGACCAAGTCAACACTTAACCCAAAATGAAACTTAACATAGCCACCATAAACCAAATTGAAAACCATTGATCTAAGTTCACTCATGATTTATGTTTGAACTTGACCAAGCCAACATTTGAGCCTAACCTAGCCCAATTGGCCACTTTGACCCATTTTGACCTAAAAAGTCAAAATGTGCCAAAACTTGATCTAAGCCAAATTGATTGAAACCAATGGGTCAAGTCCATTCCAAATCACTTGTGGAACTTGACCAAAGCCTCAATTGGCCAACTAGACCTAACCTAGCCCAATTGACCATAGACCTAACATGACCTAAAGGGGTCATGTTGAGCCAAATTTGAATTTAACCAAAATTGATTGAAATAAAGATACCAATCCACTCCATATGACTAACCAAACCTAAACCTACCCTTGACCTAGCCCAAATAGGTTAAATGGGTCAAATAGGTCAACATGACCCATTTTACCTAAATGAAGTAATATGATCCAAATTCAAAACTAATCCAAATTGAATCAAACCAAAGCCACCAAAACATTTCAAATGGTCATATGAACTTGACCCAACCCTTGGTTTGACCCAATTTGACAAATTGATCAACTTGACCCAAGTTGACCCATTTTGACCTAAATGGGTCAACATGAGCCAAACCCTATCAAATGAATTCCAAATCTCATGAAACTTGGCCAAACCTAGTTTCTCCACATACCCAACATATCCAAAGTGGAAAAAATAGCAAAATGACCATTCTACCCCTAGGCCATAGAACAAATTTTGGCCTAATATATGGGTAATTTGGTCATACCCTCTTCACATTCACTTGAGGCTTTCTTAAAAGCTCAAGGGGACTTAGGGAAGAGTGGTGCACCCAACCCAATGGGTTTGGGTCAACCCAATTGGTCCATAGACCAAACCCGACCCCATGGGTCAAAATGCCAAATTCAAAATCCCCTTCCCACTCAAATTCAAGCACATGGGAGGATGGTAATTCCTCTTTGGCTCAAACTGACCATGTGTACACTCTTAATTGATCAGCCAACCCACTGCCTATGCTCAATTTTAGATCAAAATGACAAGTGCATTGCCAGCCATCCGATCCTTCAAGGGGGAGATATACTCTCCCTAAACAAACTCAAATTGAGCATTCCTGAATTTGATTGAGTACTAGTGAGACTTAGGAACCATCAGAGAGTGATCCCTAGCCTCCTAGAGCTCTTTCCATTTCCCCATTTCTTAATTTTTGAACAGTGAAAATAGGGGAGCTCAATCCTTTCCCTAACTTTCTCCACACTCAAACTCCACTCACCCCTCTTCACACTTCATTAGAGCCAAGTCGAGTGCACCCAAGCTCTTCCAAGTTCTAAGCAAGGAGATCCAATTCAATCAAATCTAGCTGCAAGGAGGAGGTGACCCATGGAAGATCCACTCAACCTCAAGTGCTCAGATCAACAAGGCTTCGTCAACCAAACGAAGCTTCTCCAAGGAATCGAGCACGGTGATCACCTCCGAAGTGGGATTTTTCAACCATTAAACTCAATGGTGTGGAGCTTTATGAAAGAAATTTTACCCCATGGATTTTGACCATTGCCGCTTTATCTTTAGATGGTGTGGGTTGAATTTGATTTGATCCATGCTAGATTGAGTTGGATCTTCCCTTGATCATGGACTCTTTGATCAAGGGGATGAACTTGGGAGATCTCAGTGGTCCATCCATGAATTTTGGATAGACAGCTGAGATAATTTTGCACGTTTAGTTTTCCTTTTACCCATTTTAAACCGCGGGGAGATCTCTGGTAGTCCCATCTTTGATCGGACGATAGATATCAAATCGCATGCGTCACCAACTGTTGTCTGGGATTTGACGTTTAAGTAAACCCCTCATGGTGCGCAAAAGCACGACCTGCCGCCACGCATTCGCCGCTAGAGGGTTGGTTAGGTTAATTAAAATGCTTAATTAATTTCTAATTAGGATCTTCTAAAATTCATAACTCTAAAATTTAGAAAATTATGAAATAAAATCCTATGGAAAGATAATTCAACCTAGAATATTTTAAAATTAATTTCAATGGTTTTGAATTATATTTTTTCTCTAAATTTGTTTTATTAGAAAGTTTATTTTGCTAATTACTTTTTAATTAAGCCTCTAATTAATCCCAAATTTCTTGGGTATATTTTAGGGATGACTTTTTCCTCCCTTAATTTTCTTGAGATTTATTGAAGGCTTGATTAGAAGAATTGCATATAAATTTTCTAATTACCCCTCCTTATGTAATTAAGGATAATTAAGGTGTAATTAGTGATTTTAATCCATGATTAGGGTTGATTAATATCATCCAGTAAGTAGGAGGTTTATGGAATATTTTGGGCATTTCCTAAGCTATTCCTAAACCCCTTTTCTCCTTAATCTTCTCTTAATTAAGGGTTAATTCATTAATTATCCTTAATTAATTTCTAAAAATTCTAAAAAAGTTCCAAAAACTTAATTAATATACTTTGGGTAGATGCTAGGTGTTTAATAGCCTAAGTTCAATTAAGAAAATCAAAACCCAATTCATAAGTGAAAGGGTGTTTTGAAATTACTTAAGCTAAACCCCTTAGCTTAATTAATTTTAATTATGAGCCAAATTGCATTAGGCTCTTTCATTAGGTGCATTGCAAATTTAAATTTCTTGTGAGTTTTTTTATGTCATCTCATTGGCTCATAATTATTTGGTTAATTCTTCTAAGGTGGTGTAGGTAAGGGTTAATTAAGTTACTTAATTAATATCTTAATGTAATTAATGCATAAAATGGATCTAATTATCTAAATATTAAACAAAAATATCAAACACATGTGGGAATGGGTTAAGAACATCAAACTCATCTCACCTTTTCAAAATTAAATCAAACTCCAAACTAAATAAAAATCACTTTGAATTCACTTTGATTTATTTTAAACTTTCTTATTCTATAAGAATGTCTTTAGGATTTAAGTGAAGTGAACTTGTTTACATGCTTTCATTACTTTGAATCTTTCCCCAACATGTTAAGTTGTATGTCATGTGATTTCATGCATTCATATTTTTCAAATTCAAATTTTAAAATGAAATTTTTTACTTTATGTCAAATTTGCATTTGTTGGCTAAAGTAAAAATATGAGTCGCTATTATCACAACTAAATCCAAATTATTTTCAAAAAATAAAAATCAAATACCAAATCTGAAAGTATGTTACTTATATTTTAATTATGAGTTTGCATGTGATAGATTATAAAGCATGCTTAGCATAGTTTCCTTTTTCTTATGTTGGTATAGTTTTGAATAGGAATTTGGTGAGATGTAGGTTCATTTGAAAAGAACCCAACACTTACTTAATTCCATACCTATTCATCCCTATGCACCCTAAGAAGGGTTACCTATACTTGCATACATAAATTGCATAAAATAAAATGAATCCATTAAATACTTTTGCATCTTCCTTTCCATTTCATTTCTTTATACATATGTTTGTATTTAAGGAAAGTGGTATATTAGTCTGGACAACCCCAGGTTGAGGATTTAAGTACCCTAAGTAGGTCTTGTACCTTACACTGTTAACAATGGTCTGTACTCACTTATGCCTTTCTTACTTTCATGTGTGTATGTGAAAATTTGGATAAGAAACCTTTTCTACTTAAGAAAATCATGCATATTCAACTTCTAAATTTCCTTAAATGGATTACTTAGCATGCATCATAAAGTGTGTTAAATACTCTCATTTGTATGTATAAATATGCTTAGGGTCCATCCATATGCATGTTATATATGTTGGGAAAGAAATGAAGTAATGTGTGTTATGTGAATTTTGATTCATTTTATTTAATCTTAAAATACCTTTCTTTTGAATAGTTTGTTTAGAGTTTATCTAAACTAGGATTAATTAAAATATGATAAAACATTCACCTAAAAAAAACTAAAATGTGAACTTACTTTAGAAATTACTTAGGTTAGGAAGGAAAGAGAAGTTCTCTCTCTTTCCTCTCTTCATAACTTAGTAATTAATTATAGGAACCACTTAAACCAAATAAAAACATGAAATAAAATCAACTCAGAACAATTAAACAACTTAAATGAAATCCTTCTCTAAATTGAACATGTTCTTCACACTTAAAAATTTTGAACCTAAAGCCATAGCTAAGCATACCACACAAGCCTTCAAAGCACACACATTAGCCTAAGTCACCAGTTCTAGCCTTAGGTTAGGTTGGTGTATGGTTTGAGGTTTTATTTTGTTTGTGATATATGTTTTAGACTGATGTTAGGTGTATGCTCATAGAATGAATGGTAGGATGTTCTTAGTCTAACTATTCTTTTCTATAGGATTGTGCTTAGGGGCTTAATCATAAAAATATAAATACTTTTTCTGTGCTTTATACCCCTAAGCATAATCCATAGGTGGACTTAGTCACCCATGTGTGGGTGATAAGTCCAATATACATGCTTGGGATTTGTGTGTTTTAGCTAACCTTTATTTTGCAAGTGTTAGTTAGATTTCCATTTTTTTTCATGTAAATTTGTGCAATTAGATTTTGGAATAATTGTTATGGGATTAGGATGAACATTAGGTCATAAGATCCTATCTTATGCACCATGTGAAGCCTTGGAGCATCCACCTTCCAACCATCCAAAAGAAGGAACCAAAGAAGAAAAGAAGAAAAGAAGAAAGAAGAAATAAAGTTTGAAGACCCCCATAACAATGAATTCCTTGCTTAATTGTAATTTAATTCATTTGTAATCCAGGTATAAGGGTAGAGCTACATATTGATATTTTTGGTTTGTGGTGGTGCCCACCACAACCCTTTTATTTTTTTGATTAGCTTTATAAATTGGTTGATTTGTTTTTTTAGCTTTGCATTAAGTGGCATATTTTCCTAGTTTCTTCCTTGCATGTATTGATGTGGATTAGCTCTTTAGGAAAAATAAATCTTTTACCCAAACAACTCAAAATAAAAATTAAATAACTCATAACCTCACCTAAAGCTTAGGTTTAAAATCAAGATAAAAGAATTAGCAACCCTTAGTTGGATGAGCATTTCTTTTGTAATATCATGCACAAATGCATCTTATTTTACTCTTGAAACTTATTTTGAACTTTGAGAGAGCCATGGTGAAACTCACTCCTCCCTTTTTTTTAATAATCTTTCTCATGCATTAGTCATATAAATCCTATTAGCTTGAGTCAAAATAATTGTCCAAAATAAAATAAAATTTGAAATGCATTAGATTTAGGTTATTTGAAGCATGCCCTTTACATGATCAAGTCTCTTTAGGAAGTGAGTTTAAGGACTTAATCTCTTTCTAAATAAACAATAGCCTTTATCTTGCATAAGCATAAAGACTTGCCTACATGTATTTAAAATCATAGGAGGAGTTAGTTGCCACCCCATGGTTGTAAGTCCAAGTTGGTGGTTTGTCCTCTCTTGTGAGGAAAACCAATTACCCATTTTCACCTTAGATTTAGGTTAGCTTCGCCCTCAAAGCTCCCTAGATTTAGGTTCTGAGGTTGCTTCTCCCTTTTGTGGGCCATAAACATAATTTCTCACCTCTTAGGCATTTCCTTAATCTTGTGTTAAGGAATCTTAAGTCCTAAATTTCTAATGAAAAATGTTACTCAAACAAACTAAATAAATTTCAAAAATGTAAAGCCCAACTATATGAAAGTTTGAGATGCACACTAGTTTCCTAGCATCAGCATCTCCTACTTATCTCCATTTTGGCTCGATAATAACTCTCTTGATCAATCCCATTTGATCTTCAAAATAAAATCAATCGATTGATAGTCTTTATCTATTAATATCTTCAAAGACAATGATCATTTATCTTAATCGAGAGTTTTTTTATAAAATCCCCATTCTTTAGGATGTAATTAACTATCGGGGCTTGCCCCTGTAAGGAACTTAATGAACTCAGTTTAAAATAAACTCTTCTTTACTTTTTCATGTAAAGTAGGGAAGAATCTCTACATATGCACTCATCATCCTTAGAGTCCTTATTGAGGTGATTAGGTCCATTAAAGGGTAGTGACTTCTCTCGAGATAGTACACTATTTTCTTGATGATGTACCGATCACCGAATAAGTACATCTGGATCTTGTGGCATCCTAAAAAGATGAATTTTATAGGTCTTTCTTTCTCACCACGATTTGAAAGGTGACTCCATAGAAAATTTTCACATGATTTTTTGCTATGTGGGATGGTTCCTCTCTCCATCTTTGGTAAATGATCATTATCTTTGAGTATTGATAGTGGTTTGTACTTTGGTATGAATCCAAGACTATCCTTCTTTCCTTGGCACTTAGCTTTTCATTCTTGAGTTGAGTTAGCCAACATCTTTAGGTTTTAGGACGCATTCCTTGTTGGTCTTAAAACCCATTTTCTCCAATGGGTAAAATGAAAAGATCCAAATAAAAAAAGGAAAACATTTTAAAGACTTCCTCCTTATCATTTTCATGATAAGGAAAGGTTCATCCTAAAATAATAAATCTTCCATAAAGAACTTTGCTTTTCAAAAAATGCATTTAATAAAATATTTTCCACAAAATTTTGTCACCCTCATTTAACAATTTTATAATTGTTACATGTAGGATTTTCAAAAATAAAACTAATAACATTTTCCAAAAGCACAAATGAACATCTTCTTTCAATTCACTTTGATGAAGATTTCATTTTAAAATAAAATGAACAATCATCTTTTCAAAATCATAGTCATAATCATAAAATTTTCAAAAGCATACATGAATCTTCTATCAATACACTCACACTTATTGAATGGAAGGTTCATTTCAAACAAAATTAAATTTTCAAAAGCATACATGAATCATCTTCTATTCAAACACTAACACTTATTGAATGGAAGGTTTATTTCAACAAAATTAAAATTTTCAAAAGGTAAACATGAATTTCTATTCAATACACTCATACTTATTAAATGGAAGTTCATTTCAAATAAAATAAAACTTTTCAAAACACATGAACATCTTCATTTAATATACTCAAATTTATTAAATGAAGATTTCATTCCCAACTAAAAAAAAAATATCATTTAGAAATCTCACTTAACATATCTCACATATGTTAAGTTGGAATTCCTCTTTCAAAATGAATAATCACACACAAAACAAAATTTTGACATTTCAAAATAAAATTGATCTCCATTCTACATACCTAAATTTGTTGAATGGAAGTCCTCTTTCAAAAAACTAAAACTTAAAACAATCATATTTCAAAATTTCAAAACACATTTTGGAACTTCATTTAGCATAATCAAATTTGTAAGTGAAGTTTCCAAACCCAAAATCAAAATCAACAATCATATTTCAAAATTTCAAACACATTTGGAACTTCATTTAACATACCCAAATTTGTTAAGAAGTATCCAAATCCAAAATCAAATTCAAACACATTTGGAACTTCATTTAACATACCCAAATTTGTTAAGTGAAGTCTCCAAATTCAAAATCCAAAAAATTTTCAATATTTGAACTCATTACCCTAACATACCCAAATTTGTTAAATGAGT